>PVKC010018059.1:0-19866 GCA_004027635.1 Crocidura indochinensis
ACTTTTGCCAAATTATTGATTCTATTCTAGTTTTTTATCTCCCAAAACAAAA
Organism: Crocidura indochinensis; assembly: GCA_004027635.1. Lineage (NCBI taxonomy): Eukaryota > Metazoa > Chordata > Mammalia > Eulipotyphla > Soricidae > Crocidura > Crocidura indochinensis. The sequence continues at coordinate 53 of PVKC010018059.1, forward strand.
CATTCTGTCAACCTACATCAATCCAAATATATCCTTTTGCATACCCAACATTTGTTGACTGCAAAATAATGGAACATGTTTGAGCAGAGAATTGGAAACAACATAGTATTGAACGAGGTTCATTGCAATTAATTTTTCAAGCATTTTAATTGAGAAAACATGATTTACAGATTATCTTCTGTTTGGCATATAGTGTTACAGTGTTAACACATCACAACCACCGCTAGAGAGCCAGTATCCCTTTATTACTGTCTCTGAGTGCCTTCCCACACTTCCTTTCCTCAAGCAAAGCTTAGCACGTTCAGTTCTGCTGACAGATTCTAGGGATTTGTTTCAGTGAACTCTGTCTATATTTTTTTGTTTTGTTTCTTTATACTGTTTAAATGAGTGAGATGTGATCCTCATCACTATTTTTCTGATTCATGGAATGGAAGTAACCCGAGTGTAATGGGGTGGGCTGTTAACTGTGGTGTTATCTGAATGGTGAACAAAAAAAAATGTGTGCAGTGTGATCTGGTCAGGCTAACTCTAGATGATAATAGCAGAATTTATAACCTGCATTCTTTTCTACTGTGAGTTAACTATTTCAAGTATGTGATCTGGATTTCATAACCTCTCTCTCTCTCTCTCTCTCTCTCTTCCCACTCTCCCTCACTCACTCCCTCTCTCTCCCTCCCTCCCTCCACCCCCCAGGATTTCTAACCATCTTTTCCAGAAAAGAAATCAGCTTTCCTGTTAATGCTCAAAGTTGGTATTTCTTTTTGAATCTACTTTGAAGTATCACAACAGAATTTCTCAAATTACTAATTTATATCCTATATATATTCAGAGCTCTAGGAGAAGTCGCTTACGTGTCCATGTGAATGTAAGTAGATTATACATCTGATCGAGTACCCCCAGCAGAGATAAATAACTACTATGTGATTGCTTTAACTGGAGGATGAACTGAATTTTTTTCAAAGCATAATATGCAAATCACCTATTACTTTAAAAACTCTGTAGCAAATAGTGAATTGAGGAATTTAAAATCAAAATGACAGATTGGGGCTATGTAAACAGCCAGTTCAGATATTTCATGAAAAAAAATAAAAACACATATTTTGCACAACAAAGAAAAAGGAATAGGATTGACCCATTTCTGAAAGGCTTCAGAACATTTTGTACAAATGACTATGGAGAGTGTGCATCCTGCAGCACTGTGCAGAGAGTCAAGATAACCTAGTTCCAGTATACTCACTTTAAACCTATGCAGTAGTTTGAATGATTATTTTTCATTTCTATACAAAATTAGTAATACGCTAATAGAGAACTCAGAATTTGATTTATTTGCATTTTACTCCTTCCTGGAAGCAATACTAGGTATTTTTATTAAAAAAATGGAAACTGCAAATAAAAAAAAAGAATAATTTGAATCAATCTGTATGTCTCAGACAGAAATCAGCCAAAATCTCAGAAAGCTTGAGGAAGTGTCTGTAGTAAAGAGTGAGCTTTGATAGGCCAAACTCAGTATCTAACACTTTTTGAGTAATCATGGGTGTGTGCTTCTTTTAGCCTCTATGTTATCCTCATTCATAAATTGTAAATAAAATAACCTCCCTGTTTCCTTTCTCCAGGATATTGGAAAATTTTAGTGAGGCAATATCTGTGTGTTGATCATCCCTGTGCATTTCCCCTTGGACTTGGTGTCTTGACATTTCTTATTCTGATTTTCTAGGCCTGGGGAAGGAAGCAACACAGGCCTTGCATTTACTTTCTATCTCTATTACAATTCTTCCTTTCCAGACTTCCAGCATTGTGAGAGACCTCAGGCAGATGAATTGGGATGAGTTTGCACACATACTCAAATCCTACTTATGCTTTAAACACTTTTCAGGCCTTATAGTCTATTCCCAATGATACATTCTGGTCTCCCCTTCTAGCACCAGCAGAACTTTGGTGATGCTTGAGCAGAGAATGCTGGCATTGCTGGTATTATATGCATGGCTTATGTCAAGCATGGACCCGGGCCCTCCTTACTTGGATGTCTGGAAGAGATCTAAATAGACGTGCAGCCCCAGCTGGAGAAAAGTCTGACCCCCAATTCTAGCCATAATTGTAGGGCTATCTGATAAACAATGTACTTTTTCTTAGCTTTTTGTCCCTGGTTTATTTAGCATAGACCTTTTGAATAATTAGCAATTTAAGAATGTTTTTAACAGAAAACAATATTGATTTGCAGTTCAGAATACAGGATGACTTCAAGTATACATTCAACACTAAACTAAAAGAGATAACCTCAAATACAAAATCTTGTATGTAGGTATTCCATAGCATCAGGCAAGTGCTTTATTGACACGATCTTGCCTTAGGTCCCTTAATTTAAAATTCACCATTGTTTCATCTGTGTGTTCTATGCATATTACCCAAACTTATAACAAAGGAGATATTTTCTTCTATGAGTTTATTTTATTATCAAGAAAAATAATTCGGGGATGGCTATGCATCCAAGAGGTTCTCAGTTAGCCTTTGAGATTCCAGTTTGGATTCTTGATTATCGAGCCCCAGGGTTCAAGATGAAAGTCCAGGATGCAATACTCTTAGGCCCTGTGTGACCAGAATACTCAACCCACCTCAGAGTTATTGATGGTTTGGGGCCACACCTGGCGGTGGTGCTCAGGGACAATGCATTGCCAGGACACAAATCTAGGCCTAACCTGTGCTCCAGCTTCTGAATTATTTTCCTTCCCCTTAGCAAGAAAGTATTTTACTAAATTCAAGAGAAGTCTATCACATCATTTGAAGTAGTAAATCACAATTTAAAAAAGGGTTTGGAATACAATGATTAGTCAATGCTTCGACTGTAGTACCTGAAAGAAAACTGAAATTGGTTTAGACCCAAGGGTCCCTACATCACCAAGTGGGTCTCAATTCTGCCATTCAGAGTAGATAAAGTTAGATTGTTTCTTGCCTTTCCTAGAAATTATAGAGTTTCATTTAGAAAAATGCTCAGCTTTCAGTAAAAAAAAAGAAAAGAGAGAGTTGAGTCATTTCTTCTCAATATACCTACTCCCATGTGGGATTCACCCATCCCTATTGCCAAGGACTATTTCACTTTCTGTCTTTCTGAGTGCACTCTATGAAAAGGAGTTACCACCTGTACCGGGTCAGTGCCTGGCTTGCTTTTTCTGAAATCAGCATCTCACACCAAACACTGATAAAAGAATTGGCCAGAAAAAAGCTTATTACCTTAGATGCTCAGATGATATTTATTTCCCTTCCCTCCTGGAGTGTCTCCCACTCTATCTCTATTATTAGGTAAAGACCCACTTTCAGCCCTGCTGGAAGCCATATCAGTTGAGCCACTCCAAAATCCACCCCCCTCCCTGATTCTACCCATATCCTTTACTGACTGTGAGTGTCTTTTTACTTTAGAGAACTTCAGTACACATAAAATGCCTCACTCTGCAACCCACCTACCATGTAATAGAAATTCAATATTGTCTTGTTTACTTTCTCTAAAGTATCCAGCTTTGGTAAGCCTCATGTCTGAAGCATAAAATATGCTAGACAATTAACAATTCTTCTAGCAAAATCAAGTAGTCCATTCTTTTTACAGAGGATAGTTTTTACAAGTATACAAAGTATACTGCAATGCCTGAGAGCAAGGAATCAATAGCTGCTGATGTAAACACAGTTTCCTTATAGTCTTCCTTCAGTCTCTGAAAAATAAACTTCACTGAATGTGTAAGCTCCAAATGCTTGATATGGGTCACTGAAGAAAAATATGGTCATGATAAGACTTTTTAAATTAAGAAATATATAATAAAAATGAAAAACATAAAACTTGGGTCTTGTGGGGATGAAAACTCTGCCAACCTTCTTTCTGGATGATTTCACCAATATGTTCAGATAAGTATATAAAATTGATGAATTGATAAAATAAAATAAAAAGACAAACCAATACACATTAATAATGAACTAAGGTAACCTGAAGGGAAAGAATCTGTGTTACGAAAAAGAGGGATCATAGAGGAAAGCATGTGTAGTTAGTAAATCACCTATTTTACTAACAGCTGTGATATGGAGTGGTTATGAAATAATTCATGTGATCAGTGACTAATTATTTTTTAATAAATGCCATCTTTATTTAAATACAGAGTTTACAAACTTGATTGTAGTTGGGTTTCAGTCATAAAAAGAAGACCCCTTCACCAGTGCAGCATTCCCATCACCAATGCACCCATCTCCTTCCCCACCCCCAGCCTTTATTCGATACATGCTTTCTACTTCCCTCGCACATTGACATTGTTATAATAGTTCTCAGTGCAGTTATTTCTCTAACTGTACTCACCACTCTTTGTGGTGAGCTTCATATGGTGAGCCGGTCCTTCCAGCCCTCATATCTGGGAATTATTTTGATAATGTCTTTTATTTTTCTTAAAACCTATAGATGAGTGAGACTATTCTGTGTGTGTCTCTCTCCCTCCGACTAATTTCACTCAGCATAATAGATTTCATATACATTCATGCATAGGAAAATTTCATGACTTCATCTCTCCTGATGGCTGAATAATATTCCATTGTGTATATGTACCACAGTTTCTTTAGCCATTCATCTGTTGAAGGGCATCTTTATTGTTTCCAAATTCCGGCTATTATAAATAGCACTGCAACGAACATAGGTATAAGGAAGGGATTTTTATATTGCGTTTTTGTGTTCCTATGATATAACCCTAGAAGTGGTATAGCTGGATCATATGGGAGCCCAATTTCAGTTTTTTGAGAAATCTACATATTGTTTTCCATAAAGGCTGAACTAGACTATGTTCCCACCAGCAGTGAATGAGAGTTCCTTTCACCCCAAATCCCTGCCAGCACTGATTGTTCTTGTTCTTTGTGATGTGTTCCAGTCCCTATGGTGTGAGATAGTACCTCAATGTTGTTTTGATTTGCATCTCCCTGATGATTAGTTTTTTCATGTGCCTTTTGGACATTTATATTTCTTCTCTGAGAAATTGTTCATTTTTTCTCCCCATTTTTTGATGGGATTAGATGCTATTTCTTGTTAAGTTCTTTCAGTACCTTGTATATCTTATATATTAACCCCTTATCTGATGAGTATTGGGTGAATAGTTTTTCCCATTCTGTGGGTGCTTTTGTATCCTAGGCATTATTTCTTTTGAGGTGCAGAAGCTTCTCAGCTCAATACAGTCTCATTTGTTTATCTCTGCTTGTCTTGTTTGGAGAGTGCTGTTTCCTACTTGGAGATTTTTTTAGACTCATTGTTTTGATGTGTTTTATATATGTTTTGTTATATATACCTTATGGTTTGGGGTCTGATATCAAGGTCTTTAATCCATTTGCATTTGACCTTTGTGCATAGTGTTAGATGGAGATCTGAGTTCATTTTTTTGCAAGTGGCTGACCTGTTGCACCCACACCACTTGTTGAAGAGGCTTTCTTTGCTCCATTTTGCATTCATTGCCTTTTATTAAAGATTAGTTGGTAGTATGTCTGGGGATCATTTTCTAAATACTCTAGTTTATTCTACTGATCTAGGGATTTGCCTTTATTCCAATTCCATGCCGTTTTAATGAATATTGCTTTGTAATGCAGTTTAAAGTTGGGATAAGTGATTCCTCCCATATTCCTTTTCCCAAGGGTAGCTCTAACTATCCATGGGTGTTTACTGTTCCAGATGAATTTCAGGAGTGTTTGATCCACTTCTTTAAAGAATGTCTTAGCTATCTTTAGAAGGTTTACATTAAATTTGTTACAATGCTTTTGAGGAGTATTGTCATTTTAATGATGTTAATCCTCCCAATCCATGCGCAGGTTATGTGTCTTCATTTTCATGTGTCCCCTCTTTTACTTCTTTACTTCTTTTACTTCTTTACTACTTCTTTTGTAGTTTTCTTTGTATAAGTCCTTCACATCTTTAGGTAAGTTGACTCCTGCCACAGCAGCTCCAGTGGTGAAAGCCATGTTCTCAGACCTGAGGCAAAAGCTTCACAGAAGTTGTCTCCTGGAGCAGTCACAGGTGATCCCAAAGTGAAAGAAAATATCCCCCACATCAGTACTGCTTCTGGGAATAATGATGATTGCTTTTCTTACTTTATGCTACAGTAACCTGAGAACATTGGTTTCTATAGAAAACTCACAACAAAATTATTTGAGAACACTTAATGATTTTACAAATCACACAGGAACTTCTGAGAATGATTTTTTAGGAAAAAAGTCTTTAGTAGATAATCAAGGAATTTTGCTTAAAAGCTATCAGTAATATTCGGTGCTTAAAAGCTATTGCTAATATTTTAAGAATAATAACAGTAAGAATCATTTAGCCATAACTTTGAATTATTTATAAGTAGGAAAGTTTCTGATAGAAGAATCTAGGGAAGAGCTCATAGCATAAAACCTGACAGCTGGAGACACTTGTAGGACTGTGATAAATTCATATGAGTGTCCCTATAATAAGGTAGAAATAGATCAGGTAAGGAAAACAGGACTTCTTAAGTTCCTAAGAAAAAACAAGGCACACAATGATTATATCTAATACAGGGCAAAAGATGGGAACCACCTATAATTAGGACTAGACTATGACCCACTTAGCATAGGATTAATTACATCTGATCCCTCACCTTATACAGGAGGGTATTATGAGGCTGGTAACAGAGGAGTGGTGCATGAAGGAAAAAGAGAATGTCTTATTATAAATTGCCTTTTTTAGATATACTATTAAGAACAATGCCTCTTTAATTTCATCTTACACAGGAACAAAAGGATTTACTAAAGAGGCAAATAAAGAAGGCTATGGAAGGCTTGGACCAAAGCAGTACATGATTGAAGACCTAAACCTGGACCCCCAGACATAGATTTAAAATGGTGAATTTATGACATATTAAATATAATAAAATCCTGCTCGCAATTCAGACTGGGCAGGTTTCTAAAATCAAGTAAAGATTAACTACATTAAACATTAGTCTTAGGTCATAGAGTTAATCTATAGACAATCACCAGAGTGCCATTGTTTAGAAATAGTAAGATTATATCTGATTCTTGATGAGGTCAGCATGCCTAGAAAATTGCTAATATGTGTTGAATATATGTTGGAATCAGGAACCTGTTAATTGATGTATTTTGATTTTTTGCCAATATCCTGCTGTTAGATGTATAAATAATCTGGAGAAATAAATGCAGTTGCTCTGTAGCGGAGACTAAAGCCAAAGCTCTTAGCCAGTTTCCAGCACCCAAGACTTGGAGTCTTTTGTTACGCTGATCCCTTGCCCACCTGTCTTCCAAGGAGGACCTGAGTGCTGCCCTCTGATGGCTGAGTGATCTGTGGCAGACTCCAAGATATTTGAGTTTGTGGGACACTAATGTGAATGGGATTGTTTTTTTGATGTCCATTTCTTCTCTCTCATTATTGGTGTATAAGAAGGCCTTTAATTTTGCATGTTAATTTTGTAGCCTGCCACTTTGCTATATGAATCTGTTGTTTCTAGCAGCTTTTTTGTAGAGTCTTTCAGGTTTTCTAAATATACTATCATGTTATCTGCAAACAGTGAGATCTTGACTTCTTCCTTTCCTATCTGGATGCCCTTGATATCTTTTTCTTGCCTAATTGCTATGGCAAGAACTTCCAGCATTATGTTGAATATAAGTGGTGAGAGAGGGCAGCCTTGTCTTTTACCAGATTTGAGAGGAAAGACTTTTAGTTTATCTCTATTGAGAATAATGTTTGAGGGGGTGTTCTTTGCATGAATGAAACCCAACCACAATCATGTTTGTAATCAAGATGTTTAAATAGAGATATTAATTTAAAAAAAGAGAATAAAGCTTGCCATTGACTTGTGATAGATGATCTTGACTATATTGAGAGAAGTTCCTTCCATTCCCATCTTGATGAGAGTTTTTTTTTTATATATATATCAAGAATGGGTGTTGGACCCTATAGCACGCTTTCTCTGCATCTATTGATGTGACATATGGTTTTTATTTTTCTTTTTGTTGATATGGTGTATTATGTTGACTGATTTATATATGTTATACCATCCTTAATGCCAATTTCTTAAAGAATAAAACGAAGCTCACCTCTGGCTTCCACCACTTTTTCCACCACGTAATTATGCAATGATCAGGAGTATGGGAGAGAGCAATGACTTGTGATTTTTATCTCTAAATGAAAAGCTGGACAGGGAAATATGTCTGCTAGCCAATAAATTGCTATTTAAAATGAACAAACTCTTACTTCACAAGCATAGATTCTGATTGAACTTATGTCATTACCTTTCATAATGAAATGTTCCCCTGTTGACCCTTTACAGAAAAAAACCCAAATAATAGTAAAGCTCTTATTCAGTCTAGATTCTACTAATTTATGCCCTAACAGTAAATTTACCCAAGGAAAATAAGATATTTTTTCATTATGTGTCAGAAATTGCTGCTGAATCTTATCCAGTATTTCAACTTATATTATTTTATTCTCTATTTTATTTTTATAATGATAAATCATGTTGTATTAAAACCTGGATAAATATCTATACTATATCAAATGGGTACATCCGTTGATGGTTTACAAATGCTAACATTCTAGCTAAATGACAAGACTTCACTTTATCTTTGGTAATGTGGACATTGGGTGGTATAATAATAATTTTATAAAACTAGAATACATATTAGTCTACAACATACTTTATCATTTCCCATATAAAGAAAAATTCTTAGATGCTAAAATGCTAGAAAATATAACTATTTAAAGGAAGAGTTGCGCAAATATTCATAAGAAAGAATAAATACACATGAGCCCTGCTTTAAGGAAAAGCAACAGTACATATTGGTATACACACATAGGTATATCAATAAATATCCTCATGATGATAAAAAATTGCTTTTTTCTATCATTGCTGTGTCAAAAAGTATGTCAAAACTTGATTATACAAAGCATTTAATATAATGAAATATTCATGTATAAATAACATAATATAAAACATTTATTTTGCTTACAATTTTGTGGCCAGGGAATCTGAAGATGATTTGTCTAGGCTTGTTATCTCTAAAATACATGAGTTGTACAGAGGTGACAAGAGTTGTAGGATCCATGGGCATATTAGTTTCCATATTCACACAGATTTTGAGACTCTACTGGGCAACAGTGGCCTCAGATAATCTCCTAGCTCTCCATGTGTGATTATTTTGAACAAGTTTATATTTTTATAGTGGGCTGTCTCCTTACATGTGACTAACTTTTCCCAATGTAAGTAAGAGACTCTAGAAATTAGAGGCTTTCCCATTCTCTAAAACCAGGCCTAGAAACTATAGTGTCTAGCATATTCTGTTATTTAGCTAAGTTATAGACCCTGAACAGAACCAATGGGAAAGAAATGATACCTCTTCACGTAAATTTTTCAATATTAACTCTGTAGTGAATAAACAGGTGATGAAATTTTTCTGTTTTATACAATCATGCATTTCTATAATGAACATTCCAAAGACATCGAGAATATTAATTAATTTGCAAATGGTACTTCACACTTAACTTGTTAGAAACTGATATTGCCCAAAGGAGAGTATACATCCATGCTTTAGTCTATGGCTGAAGAATGCATTAATAAAACTAGCTACTTCCAATTTGCAGTGATATTTTAGACCTTGCAGTCACTGGGTATTTATTTAGCCAATTTGACTTTAACATCTAAAGGTCTTGCAGAAAACCTTTTCTGCCAACATGTGATTACCTCAAAAAATTTGAATATCAAAAGGTTTACTCTAAGATTTGATTCACCCAGACCACTGTTGAAATCTGAAAGGAACCATTGCTTGTCACATCCATTATGTGCTTGTCAGTAGGTTCTAAGTGGGAAGAAATTCTGCACTTGAGAATTTCCAAGGCAACATAAAACCATTCTTTCTCATACTGAGTTTACTATGTTTTTGCACAGAGATGAGCTCCAGAAAAATCTTTGTGCATACAGTTCTTCTCAGGCTTTCTATACACTGTGACGGATGGCAGACCCCAGGGCTGAGGAATGCAGATGGACTGTTAGCTCTGCCAAGGCAGATGGTCAATCTCAGAGGCCCAGATCTATCTGCATCGATATGTTTCTGAAGAGCCATTTTCTGTATCTCAGTACACAGTGTCTGGAACTCACAGCACGGGGTGTGCTCATAATAGCTCCTGTTGCCTAAGCATCCTAGCAACATATCAAGTAACCAAATAGAAACAGACAGAAGAACAAGTAAAGTTTATCTAAACTTGCAGGACGACAGTAAGCCATAGAGAGGCTTATCATAATGTCTATTGAGACTAGTATAATTTCAGCTTTGGCAGAAATAATAAAATAGACCTTCTGGATTTTATCCCTTTGAAAACAGAAACTTCAGTTTCTGTAGTCCCATGTAGACCACTTTGACTAGTTGGTCTTCAAAGTGGCTCATTTACACTCCTGCTAAATTTAAAACCCTCTCATATTCTGATTTACATTTTATTTCTGAAATATTATTATTGGAAGGGATGCTTGTTGAAGATCAAAACAAAGTAGGTTACTTAAAAGGCAAGTTTCTTTTGCCCTGTATCATCTCTTTGGTGGTTCTTTAGGAATTATTAAAAGATAGTATTGACTTATCTGGCTTAAGACATCACGGATCTTGAAAGAGCCAAGTTACCTATTACAGGCCTTAACTAATGTAAGGAATGACAATAATAAGCTATTTTATTTCTAGAAAACCTTTGCCTTTCTATTTAGACTATGTTTATCTGTTGATAATGCAACTTCTTAGTATAAAATGTGAGATTTCAACCAGAAGTCCAGGATCCTAAAGTCACATTATCTTAGCTTCTAATTAAGGAGAGGTGTTTTTTTTGTTTGTTTGGTTTTTTTTTTTTTTTTGGTCATGCTAGTTTGTGGTTTATCAAATAAATTCATTCTGGAAAGAGTTAGAGGGATGGTAAAAATGTTATGTAACTCTATTAAGTAAAATTTATGTAATATTATACTTCTAAAATAATATTTTTGTAAAAGGAGCCATTAACCTTAACACAGTAATTTTTGAAATTTGTGTAAATAAAACCATTCACGTTGACATGCTAATAATTATAGTGTGCTCTTAGGAGCTTCCTACTATGTTCCTTTAAAAACGTATCTATCAAGGGTCAGAGAAATAATACTGCAGTTTAGGCATATAGCTTGCTAGTGACTGAAGTAGGTTTAATCCCCAGACCACAATTAGTTCCCTAAACCACACCAGGTATGATCCTTGAGCAAAGATCAAGCAAGCTCAGAGTATTGTTTGGTGAGGGCTAAAGAAATAAATAATAAAAATAAATAAAGTAAGGGCAAGAGCAATAGCACAGCAGTACGGTGGTTTGCCTTGCATGCAGCTGACCCAGGACAGACCTCAGTTTGATCCTCGGAGTCCCCCAAGCCAGTAGCCATTTCTGAGCTCAGAGTCAGGAGTAAGCCCTGAACATCACCTGGTGTGGCCCCAAAATAAAAAACAAAAACAAAAAATAAAATAAAATAAATGCATAAAGTACCTAAGATACTTCAACTTTAAGATACTGTGTTCTAGTATTGAGATAAAACTCAAAACTACTTTATTGCATCATTATTATTATTGACTATTATTGTAGCATTTTATATTTGATCAAAATTACACTCCAAATGAATATTATTGCTCCTAATAATAAATACAGTGCAACTTAAAGAGTTTGAGTACTGTGCCAACATCCTTTCCCTTCACCACTCTACAGAACTGCCTCTAACCATCAGAACCAAAATCATTTACAAATGGTGAGGATAAGGTAGAGTCAGGGAAAAACAACAGCTTAGTTTATGTTCTAATCCTGTCAGTCACTAACTGGAACCTGTGTTTAATACAGTGGAAAATAGGAGAGACTACCATCTACTCCATGAGGTTCTTGTTAGTGTTTCATTTTATTAGATAACCTAGGTACTAAGTAGGTACTAAGCTACTAAATGTGCTAAGCTACTAAAAAATTTTTTTAAAGTTTGAAGGCCGTTTTGCCAGTCTATCACTGGGATATTGTTATTAGGCATTTAACCTCAATGTTTTTTATCAGCCTCTCATTATTTCTGTATCACTTAGTTGTTCAGTGATTTGGCAAAGTTATTTATCCAATTTGTTCTGTTTCCTTTCCTGAACATGTGTATTATGTTTGTATAGCCTTATAATATGTGAGAGTCAAAACAATTTATAGATGTAATATACTGATAGCAATGATTATTATGTAGACAATGCTGAATAAATACCATCTACTATCTTAGCATGATCATAATCATGGTGTATAATAATTATTATACACTGCTAATATCACTTAGAAACATGAATGTAAGTAAACACAGAACAAAGATATTTCTATATGTTTTAAGTAAATATAACAAATTAAGTAGCACATTAATAATGAATTGAGATAAAAACAATTTTGATCAAGGGGAAGAGAGAAACCAGGATAGGGATAGTTTATGAGTTATATATACTAATTTATATATAAGTTATATACTTCATATACTAACTTCCTAGGTTTTGAATGTTGCTTGCTTAGATCATTTTCTTAAAAATATTTTACTAGCTTGATGTTTTGACTTATATCTTGCATGTATATGTAAATTTATATAGTTTGACCATACCAGAGACACATACAGTGAGAAATGAGAGAGAGCAAAAGAGAGAATATACAACTAGAAGATACACTGTATTTCCGATGTTACATACTCAGTATCAGTGTTTGAATGGGAAGTTAATCTTTCTAATTCCAAAGTCTCGACTTTCTTCACTATATAATGCTATTTCCTATGGAAGAGATAATAAACTTGCATTTAAGTGAATTTCATGTATTAGTTTATATCATTCATGTATATTACTTATCTCTTTGACTAATAAGCAGTAATCATTGAATACTAATACCATAAGCAGCAACAAATTTTGATATTCATAAAGACAATTTTTTTCTCTTAGTATACAAATGCACACCTGAAGAGTTCTTTTCCCCTAAGTCTTACATGAAAATAGCTAATCATGGCAATAGTAGTGTCCTGTGTGTCCTAAGTCTTGCTCGGCAAATCAATCATCATTATAATCTCACTGACCTGTCTGTAATTGAAACATTTAGTGAGAACATCTAAAAATATCTTCATCTCTAAATCACCAGATAGTAAACAGAACTAAGCAAAACTCTACTTTCTTTCTACTTTTCCTAGTTGACTCAGAAGTGTAGAACTACTATAGATTTTATGATCAAATAGGAAAAAAAAAAAGCACTGAGCATTTTCCTTTAAAATCAGAGTGAAGCAAAACCATGCTAAAACCTTGATAGGAGTTAGCATTATTGCATTATTTGCTAGTTAAATTACTCCCCACCACTTGTCATCATTTTTAGAAAAATAAGTAGCACGTGCACAATAATTTTTGTTGTTATGATTCTATGCCTTCTTCGTGGTGTGTTTTTCCAAAGAAGCATCGGACATAAATGAACATTTTCAGGTATCCTAGCAACAGGATGTGATTAATAATACCTCTCAGAGCAGGGCAGATAAAATGCCTGCAAGTGAACGTAAACTCAAATTGGCTACAGAGAAATTGGTAGTGCAGTAAGGAAAGCTTGATAAGATTCCATGACAGCCTTTATTATATAAAGATGGAAGCAGGTAGAAGAGAGAGCACATTTTACAGACATGTCTATATCTTAGGGTAAGAATAGAGTCTATATAGCTTTATCTCCCTATATATTGTCACCTACAAATATAAGTAAACATTTTATATAATATGCTGTATCTATGTACATATGCATACATATGTATATAAATTATAAACATATACTCACATCTACATAATTTTTAATTGGAAGTAATGTAAGACCCTAAGTTGCTATAGAATAATGATCCTTCTAATTATGGATGATTTATCATTGGATTGACATTTATGTGTCTGTAATTTTCATGGATAAGAAGGGACTATGATTAAAGAACTATTTCTGTACTGAATGCTAAAATGAGTTTTAAATTGATGTATATTTAAGACTTCTTCATGCAACAATATCAAGTCTTGTATAAAAGACCTTTGAAAACACCTAGACTCTCAGGTTATATGCATAGTCATGAAATGTGGAATTTTCTCAGAAGAAAAGTTTTAGCCTGAAAATTCTATTTTTATGAGATTATGCTTCATTTTTATTCCTCACAGGTGGAGTGCTGCAAACCAGGTTTATGTAGAAGTAAGGTGCAAGCTATACTTTTATGTTTTGTTTTTAAACTAGAATATGATCAAATAAAGTATACTTAGAGTAAAATGCATCTTCATTATCCTGAAAGTCTCTCTGTTATTTTATCACCCATTTTCCTAACATAATAGCTTTCTAGGTTCTCAATTATAATGTAAATACCTGATAAAAGCTCTGTTCTTGATTGTCCTTGCATTTAATGTTAACCACACTAAAATTTATTTCATGTTTTTTTGGCATTTTAAGAAGTGTTGGGGTATTACATACTTCTATTTGTCAACTCCACCCCACACATTTGTGTTCAGGGTGTTCTGAGGTATAAGGAGACAGAGATGTAGGGTAAATTTCTTGTTCCAAAGGAAGCTGAAGTTCAATTGGAAAGACAAGTCCACAATTAATTATTACCTAAATATTAGGTTATTGCTATGACCAATGTATAAAAAGAGCCAAAGAGTATGGAAGAAAGGTGATTAATCATGAGAGAAAGGTGAGTTGGGAGTGGTGGCACAAAAGCTAGTCTCAGAGTTCAAATTTGAACTCAACTCTAAAAATGAAGAGAATTTTGTTGTCAGGAATGATATGCAAGAGAATCCATGAGCAGAAACAGTGTGGGTAGGGAGTAGAAACAGGTGTGATACCTATAATAACTGGTGTGTTTATGTGGTGCTTTAGCCATTTTAGCAGAAAGTAGTCTATGCTGAGATTTTCTGTGTGATTCACTGGTATAATAAGGAAATAGATTTTAATCTTGAGGAAGTACCAAAGTATAAATACAAAAAAAACTATCCATAAATCAAAGCAATAGGAGATCGCAAAAAAAATACAGGAAGAAATATCAAATTGATGAACTAGTAAGAAATGGTAAGCAGAAAGGAGAAATAGATGTAAAATTCTCAAGAGGGAAAGTATGAAACTAATGGTGTGCAAGACAGATTTGATATGGAGGTTGGGAGAAAGAGAAGATATCATACTTTTATTTTGTTTGCTTTTTTTCAGCCACACCCGGTGACACTCAGGGGTTACTCCTAGCTATGCACTCAGAAATCGCTCCTGGCTTGGGGGACTATATGGGACGTAGGGGGATCGAACCGCAGTCTGTCCTACTCTAGCACATGCAAGACAGATGCCTTACTGCTTGTACCACCACTCTGGCCCCAGAAGATATCGTTCTTAGCTTTCCGTTTTAGGTGACCTTTCTGTAAGCCTAAAATTTAAATTTTGGAACTACACACTTAAGTCTGAATCACTTCTTTCTATGAATGAGCATTAAATTTATAGTTATTAAGGTCATTTGTATAGAGCAAGGATTCCAAAAAAGAAGCCTATAACGTTGTATACAGCTAAGAAATGCAACCTGTGTTCATTGACAATATATTATCATCTCAATTCTCTTGCTTCTATTTTTCTAATTTGAATTTTAATGTGCATGTACCTAAGAATAGAATTATAAATTAATTCCTGTGACAAAACCAATAACATAATAAACTCATAAATAACACTTATATAGTACTTTACTATTTATAAACCACTTTAATATGGGGATGGAAACATCCTATTTTAAAAATATTATCAGCTGCATTTTTACAGCTTCTTATATAGAGCGTCAATTGGAATTTGTTGTGTTTCTTCTGTTTTGCTGATTCAGCATGTGAATTTATTTAATCCTCAGAACATTATAGAGAATAGAATTTGATCCCTTCTTGACTGATGATAGTCAGTCTTATTTGCTACAACCAATATCATTTAGGCATATTCGGTGATAAATTAATCTAAACTTTTGAAATTTAGTTCTTATTGATATTGATTATGAAGTATTGAATAACTATTTGCCCTAAACTGTCCATCTCAAAGCAACAAAAAACATTGAACCTCAAATTTTCTTTGAGAATCTAAAAAGGCTACCTAGATGATTCTAAGTCAGACCCACAATTTTTTTTGGTGGGGGGCCCACACCCGGTGACACTCAGGGATTACTATTAGCTCTGAGATCAGAAATTGCTCCTGGCTTGGTGGACCATATCAAACAGCTGTCTGTCCTAGGTCAGCCATGTGCAAGGTATACACACACTACTGCTGTGTCACCACTCGGGCCCCAGTCTCATGATTCTTGACATGAGTCTCCACAGTCAAGGTGCTGACAAGAGCCCTGCAGACATCTATGTTGGTCTTGATTGAGCCCCATTAGTGGCATGTTAATGCTCATGGCTAACAGAAGGTTTTGTTCCCCATCGACTACTGATGGCGATGTTAAGTTCATTGATGCATGCATGAACCTCTATGTATGGTTTTTTGGATGTCTTTATTATGTTTCTTTATTATTTGGCTTTTTGCACAAGAGTGATCTCAAAGAGCAAGATGAAGTCCACAGTATTTTTTAGTGTCCACTTCTTTTCTATGATTTTTTGAGTATAAGAAGGCCATCAATTTCTTGCTTAGTCGCTATAGCAAGGACTTCCAGTGCTGTGTTGAATAGGAGTGGTGAGAAAGGACAGCTTTGTCTTGTGCCAGAATTTATAGGGAAGGCTTTTAGTTTTTCTCCATTTAGGACAATATTTGCCTCTGACTTATGGTAGATGGCCTTAACTGTATTGAGAAAGGTTCCTTCCATTACCATCTTGCTGAGAGTTTTAATCAAGAATGGGTATTGGACCTTATCAAATGCTTTCTCTGTGTCTATTGATATGATCATGTGATTTTTATTTTTCTTGTTGTTGATGTTGTGTGTTATATTGATAGATTTATGGATGCTAAGCCATCCTTGCATTCCTGGGATGAAACCTACTTGATCATAGTGGATGGTCTTCTTAATGAGGCATTAGTGATTAGGCAAGAAAAAGATAACAAGGGAATCCAGATAAAAAAGGAAGAAGTCAAGCTCTCGCTGTTTGCAGATGACATGATACTCTACTTTGAAAACCCGAAAGACTCTACCAAAAGGCTTCTCGAAATAATAAACTCATATAGTAATGTGGCAGGTTACAAAATTAACACAAAAAATCAATGGCCTTTCCATACACAATAATAATAGGGAAGAAATGGACATTAAGAAAACAACCTCATTCACAATAGTGCCACACAAAACTCAAATATCTTGGAATCAACTTGACTAAAAACGTGAAGGACCTATACAAAGAAAACTATAAAGCTCTGCTACAAGAAATAAGAGAGAACACGCGGAAATGGAAGCACATGTCATGTTCATGAATTGACAGGATTAATATCATCAAAATGGCAATACTCCCCAAAGCATTGTACAAATTTAATGCAATCCCTCTAAAGATACCTATGACATTCTTCAAAGAAGTGGATCAGGCACTTTTGAAATTCATTTGGAACAATAAACACCCTAGAATAGCTAAAGAAATCATTGGGGAAAAGAATATGGGAGGAATTACTTTCCCCAACTTTACACTATACTACAAAGCAATAGTTATCAAAACAGCATGGTATTGGAATAAAGACAGGACCTCGGATCAGTGGAATAGGTTTGAATACTCAGAGAATGTTTTCCAGACATACACTCACCTAATTTTTTATAAAGGAGCAAGAAATCCTAAATGGAGCAAAGAAAGCCTCTTCAACAAGTGGTGTTGGCACAACTGGCTAGCCACTTTCAAAAAAATTAAACTTAGATCCCCAGCTAACATCATGTACAAAGATAAAATCCAAATGGATTAAAGACCTCGATATCAGACCGAAACCATAAGATATATAGAACAACACTCCAGGGCATTGAGAACACAGGCATATTCAAGGAGGAAACTGCACTCTCCAAGCAAGTGAAAGCAGAGATTAACATATGGGAATATATTATGCTGAGAAGATTCTGCACCTCAAAGAAAATAGCGCCCAGGATTCAAGAGCCACCCACGGAGTGGGAGAAACTATTCACCCAATACCCATCAGATAAAGGGCTGATCTCCAAAATATACAGGGCACTGACAGGACTTTACAAGAAAAAAAAAAGCATCTAATTCCATTAAAATATGGGGAGAAGAAATGGACAGACACTTTGACAAAAAGAAATACAAATGGCCAAAAGACACGTGAAAAAATGCTCCACATCACTAATCATCAGGGAGATGCAAATCAAAACAACTATGACGTACCACCTCACACCACAGAGATTGGCACACATCACAAAGAATGAGAACAAGCAGTGTTGGCAGGGATGTGGAGAAAAAGGAACTCTTATCCACTGCTGGTGGGAATGCCGTCTAGTTCAACCTTTATGGAAAGCAATATGGAGATTCCTCCAAAAACTGGAAATCGAGCTCCCATATGATCCAGCTATACCACTCTTAGGAATATACCTTAGGAACACAAAAATACAATACAAAAATTCCTTCTTTGCACCTATATTCATTGCAGCACTATTTAACATAGCAAGACTCTGGAAACAGCCAAGATACCCTTCAACAGATGAATGGCTAAAGAAACTGTGGTACATATACACAATGGAAAATTATGCAGCTGTCAGGAGAGATGAAGTCATGAAATTTTCCTATACACGGATGTACATGGAATCTATTATGCTGAGTGAAATAAGTCAGAGAGAGAGAAAGATGCAGAATGGTCTCACTCATTTATGGGTTTTAAGAAAAATGAAAGACATTCTTGCAAAAATAATTTTCAGACACAAAAGAGAGGAGGGCTGGAAGTTACAGCCCACCTCATGAAGTTCACCACAAAGAGTGATGAGTTTAGTTAGAGAAATAACTACATTGTGAACTATCCTAACAATGAGAATATATGAGGGAAATAGAAAGTCTGTCTAGAGTAGAGTGGGGGTAGGGTGTGGAGGAGGGAGATTTGGGACATTGGAAATAGGAATGTTGCACTGGTGATGGGTGGTGTTCTTTACATTGCTGAAACCTAAACACAATCATGTATGCAATCAAGTTGTTTAAATAAAACATATATTAAAAAATAACAAATAAAAAGTGAAAAAAAAAGAAGGCCATCGATATTTTGTAGTCTGCCACTTTGCTATATGAATCTATTGGTACGGTCTACCTCCACCTCAGGAGTCAGATTCCATAATTTATTTAAAACTCTGTATGTTAAATAAGTTATATATAATTATATATGTTTTATGTATGTTGTATTTAATTCACTGTGTAAGAGGAGCACACAAAGAGATTTCAGGGGGAAGGTAGTTCAAGGCCATACCTGCCTATGCTCATGATTTTTTCCTATTTAAGTTTTTGGGCATCACTACTGGCAGTGCTAGAACACCATATGCTGGGCCAAGTATTGAAACTATCTCTCTGGCCCCTATGATCCCATTTTTATCTTTTCTTGCTGTTGTTGTTGTTGTTGTTGTTGTTGTTGTTTGTGTTGTTTTTGGTTTTTGGGGGCCACACCTAGTGACGCTCAGGAGTTACTCCTGGCTATGCGCTTAGAAATCCCTCCTAGCTTGGGGGACCATAAGGGACGCAGGTGATCAAATCTAGGTCCTTCCTGGGTCAGTTGTGTACTAGCACTTTGACCCCCCAATTTTATATTATTTTTCTTTATTTTGGGGCTACATCCCTGAATGCTCAGTGGTTTCTCTTGGCTCTGCACTTAGATTTACTCCAGGTAGTGAACAGGG
>PVKC010018060.1:0-19788 GCA_004027635.1 Crocidura indochinensis
CCATCTGTTGTTCCTAATCTTCAAAGGCAGTTTTAGTCTTTCATCGCTAAGGGGGAGGTTAATGTGGACTTGTGACAAGTCATATGTGACATATGACTTTTATATCTTGCAATATATTCCTGTTTCTAGTATGTTCAGCACTTAAATTATGAATGGATTTTGTATTTTGCCAAACATTTTCTGCATCTATCAAGAAAATCACAATTTTGAGGGGGGGGAGGGAGGCATCCTTGGCTGTGCTCAGGTGTCATCACTCCAGGTGGTGCTCAGAGAGAGAGAGAGAGAGAGAGGGATAGTGGTATGCAGGGAAAAGTTAACTTACCCTCTCTACTCTCTCTCTCTCTCTCTGGCTATCCAAATCCTGATTTTTTTTTACCCCTCACTACATAAATGTGGAGTAAGATTCTGACTGATTGAAAAATGTTGTCATTGTTGTATACCAGGAATAAATAACACATGGTCCTGGTAAAAATGCTCCCTGAAGTGTATTGTTAAATCGTTTGGTTGTATTTTGTTGAGAGTTTTAACACTTATCTGCTTTTCAAAAAGGATTTATTTTTGGAATTTGAGAAAAGGCAGGCCAAGTAAAGAGGAGGCCTCTGTGAATCACACTCATTTGAAAAGGCAACAAAACAAATGAACAAAGGATTCTGTGAATGGTCTTGCAGCATAAAAGCATGGCAACACCAACTATGAGAGCTGAGAGAATTTTCACTGCAAGAGCTGTGGAAGAGTAAACCAACCATAGAACCATATAGCTCCATGGGTGGGGAGGGCAAAGAAGCCACACTGGAGAGAGTGGCAGCGAAGGTGGAGGCAGTGACAGACTTCGTATAACTGTGTGCTGTGAAAGCTATGGACTGCAAATTTACATACCCCAGAGGTTTTTGGATCTCCACCTGCACATGACCTGTAAGAAAGCTAGTTGAGAACCTCATGGTCTCCCATGCCAGCAATAATGAATTGTGCAGTTATAGACACAAGCAGGAAGAAAAGTTCATACCCTTTTTTAGGAGAAGGCTGCTGGCTGTTGTGTATGTAAACATTTCTTGGGATTATTATGTTACTGACCCTACCCTGATCTGTGATTGTGCCCTACCCTAGGGTGTGACCTGGCATTCTGCCCCCACCCTAGGGTGGTACCTGATTCTGCTTCTACCATTGGGTGGTACCTGATTCTGGGGAATAAAAGCAAGCATCTGTGGAAGGCGGGGGGCTTTTTTCTTCCTGGCCTATTCCTAGGCCTGGTGGCTTTGGCCTCTTCACGGAATAAAGAGCTGTTTTCTTCGGAAGCCTGGCTGCCGTTGGCTTTCTTCCCGTCGCATTCACCTCAGAACCGCTGGTTGAACAGGGTGGCACACGCGTGCTACGAGCTGGAGGGGAAAGACCTCATTCTCCATCCCTCCATCAGTCAACCTCTTCTGGGGCTGGATTGCAACAGCTAGCTACAGGTAAATTAAAAAGATAGTTCTCTCTCCCTACTACATTTAAGAACAGGTGTCTACCTAGTTAGAGAACAAATTGAGTCACATTTTATTTTATTTTATTTTTTTATTTTTATTTAATTTTGGTTTTTGGGTCACACCCGGCAGTGCTCAGGGGTTATTCCTGGCTTCACGCTCAGAAATTGCTCCTGGCAGGCACGGGGGACCATATGGGGCACCGGGATTTGAACCGATGACCTTTTGCATGAAAGGCAAATGCCTTACCTCCATGCTATCTCCCAGGCCCCACATTTTATTTTAAATTTTATTTTATTGAAATAATTGTGATCTACAGAGTCCTTCATAGTTGAATTTCAGATATACAGAGAGTCAGGGTCATTTCCACCACCAGTGTCAACCTCTCTCCACCAAAGGACCCAGATTGTCTCCTTTACCACCACTCTTTGCACCCTGATCTGCCAGTATAACAGACACCTTTATGTTTAAATTGTTAAATTTAGGTTCCTCGATTCTATTATCATCGACTTTGGCTTGGATATTTAGTTTTGTCCTTATTTATTTCCCTATCAATGCATCAGAGACCACTTGATCTCTGGCCTCCATCCTTTCTTTATTCCCTTTTTCTTAGTTTTATAGAAAAATACAAGTGTATGTGGTAAAATGAAATAATTCATGTCTCAAGGGTCTATAACAAAGGGAGAGCCCCAATTTAAAAGGTAAGAGATAAAAAACAATAAAATGTGTGTGTGTGTTGTTATTGTTTGCATAGGCACAGCAAAAGATGGGGGAAAATAGAAAGGAAAGAATTTTCGCCTGAAAACAGGGAAGCTTCACCCATGAAGCAACCTGGCATAAGACCACTACAGGCTCTGGGTATACTAAGCTGTCTAATCTCAAAGTCTTTCTCTGTGATTCCAGTAAAAGCTCATCACAATCACAGTTGTTGCATTAGGTTTCTGTAGTTAGAGATCCTTGAAACTCCATTATTAACAGTATTATAAATCATATTGTCAAAATTAATTGAAAATAAAAACATTTACTTTGCAGTAAATCTAATAACATTTATCATTTTAAGTATCAAAAAATTTCCGTACCTCTTCCATATGGTTGTTGCTAAAATGTCCAGGAGTTGCATATGTGCCTGTCCGTGATGCTTGCACCATTTTAGCTAAATAGTGTTTGCTGGAGGCTGTGCATTAAGCTTCAGTGCTCAGTGAAGTTTAGTTGAGGTGCTTGAGGCACACTTCATGGTTGAGGAGCTCTCTGGAGGTTGCTGAAGTGTTGAAGTATGTCATTCAAGTAGAGGTCACACTTAGCTGTAGTGCGTGCACATCATTGTTTGCAGTGCTTGGCAGGAGCATTGTCCTGTTTTGTAGTGTTTGTGCACACCTGGCTGCAGTGTGGCTACACATCACCTGTGGCACCAGGAACAGCAGAGAGCAGGAACAGCAGTCAGTAGAGCTTTCTGGAGTGTGACCATCTGGTTGTTGCAAGGCAGGTGATCTAAGCTCCAGTGCTATTTCTCTGAGCCCTGCAGATAATGTCTTTTTATTGATTTTGGTATCAGGATAATACTGGCCTTATACCATATGAGTTCGAATTAATATTTTTGAAAGAGTTTAATGAATAGAAAGAAATTCTTTTAGCCTACATAGAGGTTACTTATGAACCCATCTGTTGGAAGCTTTAGATTACTCAGAAAATCTCTTTACTTATTACTGATTTGATCACTGTCTATTTCTTCATGATTAAGTTTTGCTAGGCTTTACAGTTTTAGTTATTTATACATTTCTTTGTGTACAATTTTTGGGATGCAAATTTTTCATTCCAATAGATCGCTTCTATTACTTTCTAATTTTATTCTCTGTCTTTTTAACATTATTTGTTTACTTATTAAAAGAAAAATTTAACCGACAAACTTGCTAAACTCACCTAAACCAAATAGAATTCAAAGAAAGATATAAAAGAAAATACCAAAGATTACAACTTGGGGCCTGGGAGATAGCATGGAGGTAAGGCGTTTGCCTTTCATGCAAAAGGTCATCGGTTCGAATCCCGGTGCCCCATATGGTCCCCCGTGCCTGCCAGGACCAATTTCTGAGCATGGAGCCAGGAGTAACCCCTGAGCACCGCCGGGTGTGACCCCAAAACCAAAAAAAAACCCATCAAAAAAAAAAGATTACAACTAATATTACAAATACCAAGAAACAGAAAAGATTAATGTTAATAATTGCATCCTGCTGCTGTTTTACTTGGCTAAGTTTATGTAATGTTCTAAATTCTTTGTTGACATTTTAACAATGTTTATAACATCTTAACTATAAACATATTCCACCTAAAATGACTTTCTTTAGTTTTCTAAAAGAAGCAAATTTAATTAATTACATTTCCCAGCCCCATGAGATAGTTTTGTCATGTTTTCAAACTTGACTTCTAATCCTAGTTCTTTTCACAATGTCGGCTCCTCAAAGTCATCGAGAAGAACTGGAATCAACTTCTAAGATTACTTTAACATGATTATAATAACTTTTTAATGTTTTTGTCCTTGAAGAAATAGTTTTAATATTCATTGGAGAAATAGGTTAGAAGCCCTATTTTCACACTATAGTGCTCTATTCTGTTAGACTCCTAATATAGTGCTCTTTATAATAATGTCTTATCAAACATTCTAAACTATTCACTTTTTATTTGATTATACCTGCAATATGATCTATGTTTTTGTCCATAGATATCTTTGGAAAAGGCATCTGCGTATTATAGACTCCTGCTACAGTACCCATTCATTGAGCATATCTTTGCAACTTATTTTCAATTCAAGCTAGTTACTATAATGTCATAATGCTTTTGTTCTTAGTTTGCCTTCAAGAAAGAAACCTGCATGCTCAAGACCCGTTACACAATATTCCATGTTGTAGATTACTTTTACAGTGCTCATTAGCATATTATTTGTATTCTAGTCCTGGAAAATATGATTATTTTGAAAATGTTCTATACACATTCTAACCTATGAAGTTTTTTTCAGCCAAGTTAACCTTCATCAATTGTGGTAAGTATAAAAGGTCCATCAGTGGCATGCTACCTTTCCTGTATTTTAATAATGAGTTTTGAGGGTTCTGTGAGCTCTTTGAAAGTTGGTTTTGCCCTTCAAGATTATAGGGGATACAATGGATATGTTTGATTTACTATTTGCAAAATAATGGAAACGTTTTACTGATGTAGGCAGGGCCAGTGTCTGATTTTATGGATTGATAAATGCCCATGACAGAAAAATATTGTAGCACAAAGGTGCAAATAACTTTCTGAAGTCATCAGCATTGCCCACATAAAATGAAAATACATGCTCATAGCAACATGGAGATAGGATTTCTTTGTAAAAATAATAATATGTGTGACACCTATTTGCCATAATTCACTTGTCTGCATATCTTGAGGATTGGCCCTAGTGACATGTTTTCTTTTATGCAAAGGTGCCCAAATGGTATGTTTATCAACAATATGTGTGTCTTGCCTTCATGAAACAAAGACATAAAGACAATGGGCATTTGTATGAAATGTTGCTTGTTCTTCTGCAGGTGACTTAAATATTGGCATTACTAAATGGTCAGCAGTTTAATTATAAAAGGGCTTGTAACTGCTGAAGCAAAGTTTGAACAACATGGTTATAACTACATATGCAGTCACTCACCCTTTACATGGGATAGAAATATGGAAGAATAGGTGAATTAAAGTGGTAAGTTCTACTTGTAGAGTGGAATTGTAATTTGTAGACACTGTTGCTGCGTTTTCATAATGATGATTTATAAGTGTAATAGGACATCAGGAATGGGAGAGGAACAGATTATTGAAGAGGTAGCAAAACGTGTCCTACTGAAAAAGATAGCAAGCCTTTCTAGTAGGACAGTGAGAGAATATATTACCTGAAAAATTTGATAAAGTTCTTTGAAAATACTCACTGATAGGTAATATGTATTATAATTTCTTTTATGGAATTGGCAGCACTATAATTTCAGGAACAAAACCTTACCAAGAAACTGCCCTGAGCTTTGATGATAAGAGCTTTGATGATAATCGACTCTAAGTAGGACATAAATGTTTGAGTTGCTTGTTGTGTAAATAAACCCATTATAATGGCTGTGCCAACTGAGCAATAACTCATATTGGAGATAGAGGAGTCATGAAAATTAATGGTCACACTTTATCTCCTGGAAAGATAGGCCTTTTGGAGCTGGTCCATGAAAAAATCCAATTCCTTTTGAACTTTTTGAGTTAAACACCTGGGGCAATTTAAGTCTGTGTTTCCTTTTAGGATGCTAAATAAGTTGCTAAATTCAGAGTTTGGAATCCCAAGGGAGGTACAAATCCAATTTTTGTCACATGAGAGTTTTTGAAAATCATTTAGAATTGTTAGATTTTTCTAATACATAGAGATACTCTGAGGGTGTACTGATGAACACGCTAAAATCAAACCCAAATATTGAAATGGGGCAAAGTCTGATTTTTTCCTGTGGCTATTCTTAAACCAGTAACCGACAAGCAAGTAATGATATACTCATACAAATAAAGTTCTTTGTCCATAGAGGAGGCAAGCAATATATCACCCATATTGTAAGTAATATAAGCAAGGCAAAACTGCGTGAGCAAGGCATAAAACCACATCAACAAAAGGTTATACATTGAAACTGCCACATGGAAGCTGTTGTTGAGAAAAATAATGGAAAAGGTGAAATTCTCTTCTGTTATTTTGGTAAATGAAAATGTCATTAAAAACATGACCCCGATACTTTGGTGGGCCCATGCAAATGATAACTGCCACACTAACATTGTTTTTACAGTGCTCCTTTGACTCCAAACCTTAAAAAAAGTTGATGGTCACTATCACTAACAGGTATAAATAGCACAAACCTGAGAACAACAATCCATGTTGATTTATAAGAATTGTGTCTTTGGGGTGTCTTATGAATAATGCACTGTATGCAGTACTGAATAGTTGTATCATGTTGATATATTTAATTTTGTGTGTATCCTGTAATTATGTCATAATGTTTTCAGAGAACTTACTGTAAAGAACAAGGTATACCTTTGATGTACTATACTAAGCATTGAATGTGTTTTAGTTTAGAAGGGTAATACTTCCTTATTAAAAAAATAAAATAAAAAAAAACAGTCTTCAAGTCAATTAATATCAAAGGCCAGTCTTTCCATATTCATACTGGTCAAGGGAAGCTGTTCTATAATTTCCCCCAGGAACCATGCTAGTGTTTACAGCTCAGAAATCAGTTAATAGTTGCCAGCTACCTGACTTCTTTTGAATAACAAAAACAGGAGAATTACAGTCAGAAAATGTTTCAATGCGCCCTATATTTACTTGCTCATGAACTAAGTTATTTAGCACCTCTAATTCTGTATTGTTTATAGGATGCTGGGGAATCCAAATTGAAACATTTGACTTCCATTCACTTGGAATGGGTGCCAGGCACTGAACCCTACTGGCCCCAGTTATAAAGGCAAAAACTTTGAGCTGGTAGGCTAGAGGAGTTTTGTGTAAGAGGGCAGATCAACTGAGCTGGTAATTTGGGATGGGGTTGGGCGAGGGAAGTGGTATTTTGCCTCTTCTCTGTCTATGCAAGTTACACCTCTAGAGGTTCAAGGAAATTGGAGCCACAATTGAAAAAAAAAAAGCTTGTTGGCATTCTGACCCTATAATTTTAAAAGTCTTGAGCTCTGTTGGACAGATGATGAAGACAAAACACCACCTATTCCCTCCAGGCCATATTGTATATTTTGTAAAGCCCAATTAATGGATAAGTTTTGCAAAGATCACAGATATATCTGCGCCTGAGTCAATCAAGGCTTCAAATTTCTTGCCCTTTATTTCAAGGGTTAACATCAGATGTTCTTCAGCAGTAAGGGCTATTAAAGGTTTAACAGAAGCATCTGAATTTGAACTCTCCTACCCTGAGGCAGTCTGATTGGCCAAGCATAACATAACAAAATAATAAAATTTGTTTTTAACCTATGTTTTCACCTTTTTTTTTTTTTTAAAAAAATCCAAACTGTGGGCATAGACATAAGAACTATTATTTCTCCTACATGGTCAGAGTCTATAATTCCCATATGAATAGAATTAGACTGCTTCTTCTCATTATCAAGTTCACCACTCCTGAAGTAATTGGCCCTTTTATGCCAGATCTTTATTTGTAAGGGTTTGGGGGGTGCAAGTCTGGAAGCAAATGCTGATACAGGAACTAATTCACACAGGGTTGGAAGGAATGAAACAAGTTTAGGAAATTTCCACCACAGCATTCAGCTCACTAGTAAAAAATTGCCAGCAGGCAGATAGACTATTAGAGGAAATTGAAACCACAGGCATCTTCTCCCTGAGACCTGAGGTCTGTATTGGAAAGAGAAAGACCACTCCTTGGGTGGAGAACAGGTAGGGGTAAGGGATCAATCTAGAGGCACTTACAGTACATGAGTGACAAGCACAAATGAAAAAGAATTATCCTTAATAAAGTGAAAACCGGTTACTCCAACAATAAGGGGCTGCTTCTGGCTCTGTATTCATGGATCACTCCTGGTGGTACTTGGGAAACCTTATGGAATGCTGAGGATCAAACTGAGTCCATGTCCAAGGCAAGCACATTGCCCCCTGTATGATGGCTCCTGCCCTGAGAAGAAATACTTTAACAGCAAGTTTTCTTTTAGCAAAGGTGCCCATGGCTTAAGGTAATCATATTGTTGACAGATGTGTTCTCATTCAGGCTTTGTTATTCTACTTAGATACTGAATATGTTTAGCATAATTATCTAAGAACTGGTTTTCAACTTAAATTTATCAGCTGTACTAGAGACTAATTGACTCTAACAAGAGAGTCCGTCTGGCATTAACTTTGAAACATTGAAGCTAAGCATATAATATTTTATATATTATATAATTAAATATGATATATTATTTAATATAAATTTAATAATATATAATATATTGTCTACATATAATTTATGTTTAGTGCAGCAAACTTCACTATTGTTCTTCAGCATTCTGCATAAGTTGATGTAGAGTGTACATCAATATTTGTAAATTCTCACACTTTTATGTTAGAAAAATGTCTGTGTCCTTAAACTTAATGTATAAATTTGAGTCTTTTAATCTGCCTCCTCCTTATCTTTTTTAACTATCATAAAATTGATGAGGTAGGACCTTGTTTTGGGCTTCATCTTGGTAGCTGATTGATCTTCTATTTCTATCACTATAACTTTTTTTATACCAGCAATAAGACTGTTTAGTTTTTTTATCACTTGCCTAGTTACAAAAGTAGCACTTCAACTTATTTCAAGAGACTTTCCTTTGCATTCACAATTTAAAAATTCACTGATTGACACAAAAGGAGGACTTATTAATCGATGTCAGCTTTATTTCTCTACTCAGCTTAATGTTTCTTTGTTTCTATTTTTATTTTTTATTTAAAGTGAGAGAATAGTGACTTTCTTTTACTTGAATACAGAAAATGTTGTTGTATTAACTAGTCTAATTTTATTGTGTTGCTTCTCAGGGAATAAAATGGCCAGAGAAGAGAGATGGAAAAAAACTGGTCAGAGGAGCTGTCAGAACATTTATTTTATCTCTAAAGTTTGTCAGTTTCTATGAATGTGGTTTATGGTCTGATATAACATTGCAGTAATAATGTAAAAATCATTGACCACAGGTAATCATAAAAGGTAGAATAATATTTTAAAAGATTAAACTTTACAAGATGTCAAACGTAATGCAAAATCATAAAGACATACACATGTTAAGCAAGGAGAACCAATAAGTTTGCCCAAAGCAGTGATGACACAATTCAATTAGTGAAAAATGCAATCTTTGAGAATGGTAGTGAAAGTGAAGTGAAGCATAATAAATGAAGCATGCCTATTTAAATTTCTTTCATGGTACTTTTTTCTAACAAATTCCATGTATTTTTGTTTTTATTTTTACTTATTCATCATTGTTTTATTTACTTTTGATTTGTTTGATTTATTAGTTGTTTAGAAATGTGCTGTTTAAGTTAAATATATTTTTTAATATTTCAGACTATCTTCTATTTTTAGTTTCTTACTATTGTAGTTGAAAGACACTTCATTCTTTATTCTTACATTTGCTAAGGTTTTTTTTTTCCTGTGATCTAGCCATTCATCCTTGAAAAGAATAACTTATTATATAAGGATATATAAGAATGAATTTGTTATATGGTTGTGTAGAATATTTTGCAATGTCTTTTAGATATATTTAGGTTAAAGTATGGTTCAAGTTTTTTTTGTTGTTGTTGATCTGTCTACTATTGAACGTATAACCTATTTTTAATAATATGGTATACTTTCAATACAGCATTGAAAAATCTGTATATTATTTAGATAGAATATTATAGTCCTCTATTGATATTATCTTGTTTATTTTTCCCCTTTTTAAGTTATTAAGTACTAAATTTTTATGTTTTAGTGTTGAGTAATATATACTTATGTTTATAATAGTCTAAACTGAATGATATTGACCTCTAGGTCAATGGAACAGAATCAAGAGTCCTGAGTTAAGCACCCAAATTTATGGATGCCTAATTTATGACAAAATAGCTAAATATATTAAGTAAAGCAAGGAAAAACCTGTTCAACAAATGGTTCTGGGAAAAATGTTGATGCTTTCTGCTGCAATTTTTATTTTATATTCTAATTTTAGAATTTCTGTTTGGTTCTGTTTTGACTGATATTTTGTTTTTGTTCTACTTCTGTACATATATTATTTTTAGGATTTTAATATAGTTTTTTCTTGTAGCTATTGCACATTCTTAAAACATATTTTGAAAACTTTCTTAGCATTGAGTTGTAGAAGATTATGTGAACATTTGTGATGAATTGTGTACTAATTTGACTTATCATGTTTGTTGAAGTTTTGTGTTGCTGTCTTCAAATTTAAGGTAGAAGTATCTCTCTAGTTATTACTGAATGTCCACTTAAATGCATCCACATTGTTATTGCTACTATTATTTTTGTTATTTAAATCTAAATCTTAGCATTTTTCTGGAAAATTACATTTTTCACAAGGACTTTCTCATCTAAAAGTGATTGTGTAAATGAGTGTTTGCCAGGGACCCTGACAAAGAAAGACTGCATCTAGTTTTTAGGTCATTATAAAATCTATGGTCAGGATTGCTTAGCTTTTTGTGTACTTGTTCTTTTTTTAATTTTTTGACATATCAAGCAGTGCTAAGAGCTTATTTTGGCTCTATACTCAAGGATTACTCCGGAAGAACTGGGGATGGGGGGTGGGATATGGGATGTTGAAGATCAACCACATTCAGCCAAGTGCATACAAGTTGAGCACCCTACTCTCGTTGTATTATACCTTGAGTCCCAAGTTTGTATGATACATAGATGGCTGAGACTTTTCCTGGGTCTTAGATGCTTTTTCCTCATTAAGTTCTGTCAGAATCTTGTATATATTAGATATGAGCCCCTTAGTAAAAGAAATGTCAAATAAGCTGGTTCTTAAACTTAGAAAAAATTACACCAAAACACCTTTTCCTGAATTCTACTAATATTTTGCTAAAGAAAATTAAGTAAAGGTCAATTGTGTCTGTAAGGGCAATTATTATAAAACCATTATTTTGCTCCATACCAACATCTTTACTTCTAGGCTTAAAGCACATAAAAACAAAAATGAAAACAAAAACAGGTGCTATAGTGGTAATACAGCAGATAGGGCATTTATCTTGGGTTAGATCCCTGGCAACCTATATAGTCCCCGGAGCCTGCCAGGAGTGATTTCTGAGCATAGAGTCAGGAGTAATCCTTGAGTGTCATAAGATTTGGGCCAAAATCCAAATAAAGAAAACTTAATGGATTGACAAATAATTTTTAACATTTTTTACTCCTCTTCCTATAGTGTAAAGAAATATAGAAAGTTAAAAAAACTTAAAAGGGGCTTCAACTACTTAGAAAAGAAATGAGTTATTTAACATATTCTGGGTATTTATGTGCCAAATACTGTGCTAAATGCTTTATATATATTATTTCAGTCTTTATAGAAATTTGCTGCATGGTGCTATTGTTACCATTAAACTTAATTCATCTGCAACTCCAAAACCCATCCATATCTATATCTACATCTACATCTATCATCTATCTATCTATCTATCTATCTATCTATCTATCTATCTATCTATCTATCTATCTGTCTGTCTGTCTGTCTGTCTGTCTGTCTGTCTGTCTGTCTGTCTGTCTGTCTGTCTGTCTATCTATCTATCTATCTATCTATCTATCTATCTATCTATCTATCTATCTATCTATCTATCTATCTATCTATCATCTAAGCACTTTCACAGGCATTTGGGTTACTCAGTGCATGTGTTCCCAAATGAGGTCAAACAAGATGACAAGTGTGAATTAGGGTCTACTTATTGCTTAGTTTTTCCCCCCTGTTTTTGTTATTTAGTTTGATGATTTCTTTGTTTGAAATGCCTCCATATATGGTGCTGAAGTACTGTCCACTGTTTCTGAGAGCAAGGAAAATAGATTAAATATACCATATGGAGAAAATGGGTGCGCTAGATAAACTTTATTCAACCATTTGTTAAGGTACTGTTTGCAGACTATAAGTTCAATGTTAATGAGTCAGTAATATTTATATTACACAAGATGTCCTCAAATATACTTACATACATACATATAAGGATCTTCACTGATTGATGAAAATACTGTGATCAGTCTTAAGGAATCTAGCTCTGCAGTTTTTGTAAAGACAATTCATTGTTCACAAATTTAGTATGGGATCCTAAAGGCTGGTCCCAAAGGCTTTGTGTGTGTGTGTGTGTGTATTTGTGTGTGTGTGTGTGTGTCTGTGTGTGTGTGCATGTATCTGTGCTTGTGTTTGTGACAAAGCTGAGTTTAATGACTTCAATGTTTTCTGACTTTCAAATTGTTAGTTTAAAATTGTTAATTAAAATTTGTACATTCTGTTGTTTATATTTTCTGCTTCCTTCATTTGTTTTCTCAGTGATATTTGTTACCACTTACAGCCTCTAATGCTGCAAGTCCATTTGCAGGGATGTTTAAGAATCACAGTTGACTCTTTGTAACAGATGAGCTCCAGGTACACTGGATTTCTCAACTGCCAGTCACCAATCTCCTACAAACGTGTGTCATGAGTGCCTGCAGTTCCTGGAAGAGTGGACAACAGAAAGTGGGGCAGGAAATGGGGTTGAGGAAAAGTCATTTGATGTCAAAAGAATTGCCAACCTTTGTTCTTATTTCTAGGAATCCTGAGCACAGTACTTGCAAGTAGCCTAGTTACTACCTCCAGTCTACTCTTTGATTCTCCTTCAGTATGACAGCAACCTTATATACACATTCAGTTCTTCTGGAAACAATATACTTTTCCCAACCATTTAAGGTAATTTCTTAAGCATAAAATTGTTAGGCACATTTCCATCTTACACTTTACAAAGTTGACACATACACTTTAATGTGCTTGTCCAAAGCTCTTTGTTTCCAGTCTCTAGACTCATATCTGTATGATATTTGAAAAATCACTTTTGTGAAACAAGCAATCACTTGCTATAGATTATGTGAAAAATAGAGAGAAGCAAAGAGAAGGCTATAGATGTAAGTTTTTAGTTCTGATATATACTTTCAGTATTTTGTTGTTTTTACTTTTCAGATTTTTCTCTCATCATTTACATAACATAAAATGCTTCATTTCATGCTTTTTCAATGAGTATTATATGATAAATATTTTCCTATTACTATCCTATTACTATTTCTATTCCTATTCCTATTTCCTATTACTATTTCCCATTCCTATTCCTACAATAATATTATGCAACAGCAAAATATACTAGAAAATGAGTTGACAAATTATTTAGAAATTTTTTTGTTGTTTTAATGGGCCATGCCTTACAGTGTTCAGGGATTAATCTTGATTTTATGTGCAGGAATCACTCTTCTTTAGTTTGTTTTTGGGCCACACCTTGTGGTACTCAGGGGTTACTCCTAACCACTCAGGATATTTTTGCTCTCAGAAATTACTCCTGGCAGGCTCAGGGGACCATGTGAGATGCCAGGGGTCTAATCCAAACTCAGATTGACCAAGTGAAAGTCAAACACCGTCTTCTGCTGTGCTATTGCTCCAGCCCCTCAGGGATTACTCTTTGTAAGCTTTGGGGGACCATATGGGCTATCAGAAATTGAATCAATTGGGTCAGTCATGTGCAATACAAGCACACAACCCATTGTTATATCTGTCTAGCCCTATTTGGAGATTTTTATATAGCTTATTGAAGTTATTTGCTATTATTTACATTGTAAACAATTATAAAAATTCTGTAACTAAATATTTGAACAAATCCTCTTGTTATCTGGAAAAACTATTAGAAATTAAATTAATTGGTTAATAATATGCATACTTTGGTGACCTTTGGAAGACCCACATCTAGTTGAAATGCAAATATTGATTAGCTTCCAAGTATCTTTTGCTCTTTAACTGAGTTTCTTACATGCCAGTAAAAATATTAGTGGTTTTGGCCAAACCACAGGCAAAATGAGACTTAGAGAAACATTTTTTAGGGATAATGTTTTATAATATTAATCAAGTATTATTAAATGTCACCTTTATATATGGTAGAAAAATAACTGAGAAGCTAAAAGCAGATTGTGTGTGTGTGTATGTGTGTGTGTGTGTGTGTGTGTGTGTGTGTGTGTGTGTGTGTGTGTAAAGCAGGGATTATGCTTATTTAGTATCACTCATAGAGCCCAGCTTTTCTTCTACAGTGTGGGCACTGTCCTGACTTAGGATGTATACATGAACTTGCCTAGAAGAGTTACTGTTATCATTTATTTGCTTTTGAACACCAATGCTGATTTTGTACTCACCTTTCTTTTAACTGGCCAAGCTCCCAAACAGTACAAAACAAGATCTTGGAACATTTCTACAAAAGAATATTTTTGCAGGTGCAGTAGCTGCAGGGTAGGGCTCCACTGGGTAAGTGCTACATGATGAAAGAGAATCATTTAGTACAGAAAATTTGTATCTACAGCTCTATAGATCTATTTTCACTTCTAGGAAAGAGAAACATTATCAGTGTACAAGATTACTGGTGAGCTGCTGACCCTTCTGCCTAGAAAAAGCAGCTATCCCTGCCATTACCACATCAGTCTTAATGCTTAGAGAATAATTGACGATCAACGCTTAGGAGAGTTATAGATTGTTTACATGTAGCAAAAGACAAACAGTTTACTAAACTCCCCTTTGCACAGTAACAGTGTGGAATTAACTAGACCCAACAAAGCATTACACATAATTTATCCTTCTGATGCAATTTCTTGGGGGGCAAAACGGAGGGGGGGATCTGAACAAATCAGATAGCAGAGAGGAAAAAGATATTCTTCTTTTTCACCAAGGAAACTTTTATGGCTACACAACTTAGTTTATGCAGGCACAAAGTCTTCCAAAGACAAGGATTTGGTCTTTCCTTTGTCTTCTGAATAGCTGTTGGTGGCAATGAATATATTCACGCCGGGAACTGTGTTTGCACTGAAACTAACTTGGCAAGCACTTCAAATGCAGGATGTCAGACTGACAGTTTACTGTGGAAGATTTTGTCCTGGAAGTTTCTACTTCCCTTTCTCGTCCTCTTTCAACACTTTATGTCTTTCCTACTGTTTTTCTTATAATGTGGGATACAGAGAAGGAATTGGTACATTTTTGTTGTTGAGATAATAATAACACCCTTCTCCTAGGAATGTTTTAATTTTAAAGAAATAAAAAAGGGTACCTTTAACAAAATTAAGTTCCAAGATGTGATTTTATGTCATTACAATAGCATAAAATAAGCATATACAATTATATGCTTATAACATATATTTTATTTTGGTGCTCAGAAGCATCAGAAATGTCAGAATCAAGAGTAAATAAATATATCATTTATGCTCTTGCTTTTATTTAATTCAAGGGATTTTTAAAATTATTCTGACAAATGTCAATGTAAATAGTCATGTGATAATGGAAGATTCCTTCCTTCTTTTTTTATACTTCTGTATACTACACACATTCTCCTAATACTACAGAAGGAGAATCTAGAAGCTATAAAGAATTCCTTACTATTAACATTACTGATATTTTTGGCATTGTTAAAATTTCTTTGAGGTTCATTTCCACAGTTTATGTTTAATTATACCAGAAATATTTCCATTGACCATTGTTTTCTTTCTGAACTAGAAAAATTTGCTACAATTCCTAGACATTAATGGAAGTAACAGAACTTAAGAAGTGATAAGCAAGTTAAGACTATATGGGTTTCTATTTGTATTCTAGGTATTATTATTTAGAATCATTTTTTTAGATAAAAATACTTTCTTTTAAAAGGCAAGAAAAAATTGAAGAGGCAGTATTCAAAGAACTAGGAGTTCTGGTGTAATTTTGTGGTACATACATATATGTTAAATTAGTTTATGTGTTTTCTTAAAATAATTTTTTTATATTTCTGATGAAAAAATACACAGTCTACTCTATGAGAATACTTATTGGTCTTGAGTTTCGTTTGGATAAATCTAGATTGAAAAAGTTAAAACAATTTCTTTTTGGTAAAAATAGAAAAGGGATCATAAATCCCTATTTCATTTTTGTTTCTCAACTGTTTTATCCAAGTCTTCAGGGAAAAGGTGGGATGAGGGATTTTTTATATAATAATTTTTATTGTGACCAATATGAATTAAAAGTCTTTCACAGTTATACTTAAGGTACACAGTGACAGTGAATAATAGGGCCATTCCCACTACCAGTGTTGTCCTCCCTCCACCTCTGTTCCCAGCATGCATCCCATACCTTCTCCCTTTGCCTCCTAAACTGTTAGTGTAACAGGTCCCCTTAAAATAATTCCTTTTTTGGGGGCTAGAGTGATGGCGCAGTGGAAGGGCATTTGCCTTTCGACCGCAGTTCTATTTCCTCTCTTCTCATTGGTCCTCTGGCACCACACATGGTCACCTGAGCCAAGAGTGATACCTGAGCGCATAGCCAGGACTAACCTCTGTGCGTCACCGGGTGTGACCCCCAAACAAAAACAAAACAAAAATAAAACAATTCATTATTTAAAAGGACAATTGCTAGTGCTTATTGTACAAAATGAGATCCATTTCTGTTTTTATTTCATTACTCAGTTTTTGGAGATTTTTAAAATTACAATATACTGGAGCTTTTCACTGGAGCTTTACTTTGAATAGGTTAGGCTTTGGGGTTTCTCCATTAATCTGATGTAACAGATCAGTGCCAAAAAAGAGTATATCCCATAAAGCTTCTGTTGAGTTTGCAAAACAGAATTTATTAAATAAAATTCAGGTAAGTTAATAAATACTACACAAGACGCTGATCATAGTTTAGTTCATAGGAGTTCATACCTCCTTACGCTGTTTCTGAATAATTCATTTAATTTTTCAGGTTACATCAATTGTTCTGATACTTTAGTTTTTCAATTTCATTCTCTTTGAATATTAATAGCTTTCACCTCAGGCTTATTTCCGTTAACATGGAGGCATTTGACTTTCTGAAGTAGCCCAGAGCATGTAGAAAAAGCATGAACATCTTTGACACCACTAGCATCATCGTTGTCCAAACATTGGCAATATGATTCTTATTTGGGTTGAAACAAAGTCATCTTTGTGAGAATTCACAGAACAAAATCAGAGTGAGGATACTATTTTTCAGTCATGCTGTGGTTTATTAAAGACACAGATACACAAAGGACTGAACTTTCAGCACTTTATAAATAGGTCAAGTCAAACAAATTAACAATTAGCAAAAGACTTCAACATAGAAATGAATGAAAAACTCATAAACCAGTTCCTTGAGCTGGTCCTTGTACTGCCTTTCAATTGGCCAACCCCTGTTCTATTACCAGCAACATGTCAGGAATGATTTATGAGCATAGAGCCAGGGGTAAGTCCTGAGCATTGGTAGGTATAACCCAGCAAGCCAAAGTAAATAATAATAAAAAGCAAACAAAAACTACATTCTATTTTTGAATAATTTAAATGCTGATTATATATCAGAACTGGAGGAATTTAGAAGGGGTTGAGTCATAAGAAGGTTTGCTCAGGGTGTACTGTTGGTTTTTTCCTCAGAAATCATTCTTAGCAACTCTCAAGGGCCCACATATGGAGATAAAATCCAGGCTATTTATGCACAATATTTTAAATGTCATGTGATTTGTGAGATATTATTAGGGACTATCTCAGTCTGGGGAGTGTTAGAAAAATCTTTGCACAGAGAAATTTGTTAGAACTGAGTCTTGAAGAATGAATAGAATTTATTCAGGTGAAAAGAGAAAAGTATCTCAAGTACAATGACTAACATGTTTAAAATAATAGAATAGAGGTTCTCAGACCCCATCAGAAGCTTTTGTATGGTGTGTTGTGTGTGTGTGTGTGTGTGTGTTGTGAGGAAGCTTTCACAAAATGCAGATTTCTGGGCTCACCACGGATATCTCTAGAATCAAATTTTCTCTGAGTGAAGCTTAAGAATTTACTTTTTGGTAAGATTTTAAATACATTTTTACAGATTCATGTGGTTTACAGAAAATAATTTCCTTGTATAAATCCAGACCTATAACAAAGCAAAGATTTTGTGGTTAATTTAGGGCTTATGACAATTCTGAGATTACCATATTTGTCATTTTTTTTGAGTTTGGTGGTCATGTGGCAAAACTCCCTCCAAAATACTGTATCTTATCTTTTCTATTATAAAGAAGATGCCATAGGGTCTGGTGGCCTTTCTGGCATCTGAAAGTAGTATAAACTGCACCTGGACAAACAATAAATTTTTTTTTCTGAAAAGAGGATAATAGGTCAATAAGTTTGGTAATCTTTGGTTTAGAGCCAAATGGGCTCTAGAAGAATTGGTCTTAGAAGACTTAGTTCTGAGCCATTGCTCAGAGGAAATATTACCAACACTAGTTAAATTCCTTAAAGCTTTTCAATAGTTGGGCTGCTAAACTGAACAAATTAGTTTGAATCTAGTAAATTAAACAGTAAATATATTAGCAATTATTGAAAAGGTCAGTTTTAGTAGTTCCAAATTGGTGAGAGGGTTCATGAAAGAAAGATGAGGGAGAACTTCTTTAAATTACTTTAAATACGAACTTTCAGAAGTCAAGTGTACCTTAATGATGGTAAGAACACTCATAATTTTTATTTGGGTGGGGTGCAAAAATACTCAGGGATTAGTTCTGGATCAGCATTTAGGAATAACTCCTGATGGTGCTTGGGAGGCCATATGTTGGGGCTGAACCCTGCCTGCCACATGCAACACAGTGCCATACCTGCTATACCATTTATCTGAGCCCATGCTTTTTTTTAGTTGTTCTTAACTTTGTAACTTGCAACATCTCATAGTAATGGGTCAAAATCCTATAAGATGTACTTTAAAAGACAAATGAATTTGAGAGAAAAATGGTAAATGGTCTTCCACAGAAAGAATTGGTTATATAACAGATGAATAGCTTATGAAGATGTGGAATATATACCCAATGGAATGCTATGCAACTGCAAGGAACTCTGAAATTTTGCAATTTGCTGCAACCTTGTTGGAACTGGAAGGTAACATTTTAAGTGAAGTAAGTCAGAAGAAACATAGGATGATCTCACTTATCTATGGTTTGTAGAATAATTGGATGAAGAAATATAATGTAGTAAAGGGGGTTTGCCTAGATAACCCTTGATTAGGGAGAAGAAAAATCAAGACAGGATCAAATCAGAGTATGGGAGAACTGGTATTTGGAGTTGACATTGGTGGTGGGATTGGTATTGAAATATTATAGGCCTAAATCTCAATTATCAATAACTTTGTAAACCAGTTCTTTAATTAAAATTTAAAAATTGTTGGAAAAACACTGGTTATATAAAAGAATGGAGGGAGTTTGTCAAAACCATAGAAAAATGGGAGATGAAATGGATAGACACTTCTCCAAAGAAGATCGAAAGATTGCCAACAAACACATGAAAACATGTTCACCTTCACTCATCATCAGAGAAATCCAAATCAAGACAACAATGAGGTACCACCTCACACCAGTGAGGATGGCTCACATCAAAAATAATGGGAACAATCTATGTTGGCAGGGATGCAGCATGAAAGGCACTCTCATCCACTGTTGGTGGGAATGCCCCCTAGTCCGACCACTATGGAGAACAGTCTGGAGAGTGCTTAAGGATCTCAGAATCGAACTACCATTTGACCCAGCAATTGCTCTCCTAGGTATCTACCCCCAAGACGAAAGGACATACATCCCAAAATATGTGTGCACCCCAATATTTATCGCAGCACT
>PVKC010018061.1:0-19864 GCA_004027635.1 Crocidura indochinensis
GTCAATTTGTACCTAAAATATGATTGTCAACAATATGTAAGCCAATATGATTAAAATAAAAATGATATTAAAAAAACATTATTACCCAAATTGGTTCAAGCCCTTATTATAGAAATTAAAACATGACAATTTTGTCATTTGGATTTACTTGAAATGTTTTTTTTTTTCCCTTTTTAGACCACAGCTGGTACTCCTGGCTATATGCTCAGAGATTGTTCCTGGCTCGGGGGACCACATGGGACACTGAGGA
Source organism: Crocidura indochinensis (assembly GCA_004027635.1). Taxonomy (NCBI): domain Eukaryota; kingdom Metazoa; phylum Chordata; class Mammalia; order Eulipotyphla; family Soricidae; genus Crocidura; species Crocidura indochinensis. Next base: position 251 of record PVKC010018061.1, read on the forward strand.
ATTAAACCGAGGTCCATCCTAGGGATTTAGTTCCAATTCCAAGAATTTTATATAATACCATAATATCTCCTAAGGGAGCTGAGAAGGAAATGATAGCAAGAAAGAGATGAGGCCAATATTACAAAATGGAGAGAGGGAAACGAGGAAAAGAGACAGAAAAGAGATCATGTCAAATGTCATTTTCACTGTGTGTTGTTTAATATAAATGATCATTTCTTGGTTAAAGAAATGTTTGTCTGCTCCTTTCCAATCTCAGTTCTATGCTTAATCTCTTGAAAGAAATTTCTGAGGCTACTAAAATTTAATTGAAGATTTCAAACTTGCTCACCACTCTGACATTGATTTTTGCATAAGCATCTCTTTACTACTAACATTTAATTTGATCTTTTAGTTTTAGAAATAAAGCAAATATACACATTTCAGAAATATAGCTATCTTTCCTATTCCACTATCAATTTATTTTTTCTGATCAAATTATTTACCAGAACAAAATTTCTATATCAATTTGTTATAATAGAGTAATATTAAAATGGTTTTTTAATATTATATAATATGTATGACTCTAGTATCTTTTTTTGGGGGGTCACACCCGGCAGTGCTCAGGGGTTACTCCTGGCTCCATGCTCAGAAATTGCTCCTGGCAAGGGGGACCATATGGGGCACCGGGATTCGAACCGATGACCTTTTGCATGAAAGGCAAACACCTTACCTCCATGCTATCTCCCGGGCCCCTAACTCTAGTATCAATCAATTTAACATTTAGTTTATTATTTTTTGAACATCAATTAGATATGATCTGTTCTCTTGTGAGTTCACATATTTTATTATAAAACTTTTATTTCTATTCATGAGTATCAAGTTCTCTATGCACTGTTTGATCATCTAATTCTAGACAAATATTTTTATATATGAGTAAAATCAGTATAAATTTTTCTATTGTTAATTTATAGAAATAATACAGGGTTAAATAATATTATATTTCTGATAAAATGCTAATGTTTTTGTGATCTAGAAAATTTATGTAATTTGATATTCTTTTTTGTTGTTGTTTTGGGTTTTTGGGGGTCACAACCTGCAGCGTCTAGGGGTTACTCCTGGCTCTATGCTCAGAAATCGCTCCTGGCAGACTGGGGGAACCATATGGGATGCCGGGTTTTGAACCAACGACCTTCTGCATGCAAGGAATTGCCTTACCTCCATGCTATCTCTCCGGCCCCGTAATTTGATATTCTTTTCAAATTGTGTAATATTTAAGTAAATATAAAATTGTGGCTTTTGGGGGCTGGTGTGGTGGTGTAAGTGGTAGGGCATTTGCTTTGCAAGCGGCTGACCCAGGACAGACCGTGGTTCAATTCCCAGCTTCCCATATGGTCCCCCAAGCCAGGAGCAATTTCTGAGCGCATAGCCAGCAATATTCCCTGAGTGTCACTGGGTGTGGCCCAAAAACCAAAAACCCAAAAAAAAAAAAAAGCCACAAAAAATGTGTGACTTTCGTGTAATATTACATTTTTAGAGTTTTTTTAGAGTTTTGAGTTATCTCTAGTTTTTTCATAATTCCATTATTTAAATTACTAATTAATTTTATTAATAAACAATATGAGATACACCTCTACTATATAATATAGAGTATATCTAGAGCGTGTGTGTGTGTATGTGTGTGTGTGTGAGAGAGAGAGAGAAAGAGAGAGAGAGAGAGAGAAAGAGAGAGAGAGAGAGAGAGAGAGAGAGAGAGAGAGAGAGAGAGAGAGAGAGAGAGAGAATTTGTCATTTTTCCATCTCCAATTTGGGTATTTTTTTTTTTTTAGTTTTTGGGCCACAACCATTTGATACTCAGGGGTTTACTCCTGCCTATGTGCTCGGAAATCGCTCCTGACCCCGGCGGATCGAACCGTGGTCTGTCCTAGGCTAGCACTTGCAAGGCAGACCTTTACCTCTAGCACCACCGCTCTGGCACCAGATTTTTCATTTTTATTTTTTTCACAAGAATGCATATAATTTAGCAGGTATTTTTTTGTGTTACAGTCAGAAGAAGATCATAAAAGTTATTTGGGGAGCACAGAATTCATAAAGTTAATTAAGTTGAACATAAACTTCTTCCATATTAAATCATATAGAATATGGGTAATAATCAAAATTAGAGACAATGTCATTTATTTTAATTTATTTATCTTTCTTACACTGAAGATCAAACGCACGGATTCACACTTGCAAAGGATGAGCTAACACTGAACTTCATCCCAATGCTTTATATTTTAAACATTTTTTTCACTATGTAACAGAGAGAATCCCAAGTACTGCTGAGGAAATCTATGAAAATCGCTATTAGATGCACTATTAGATACTTTCATATAGTCTTAAAGTTCAATATAAGGGCCTGAGAATACAATGTTGCTTATGCTCTGTGTTGTCAAGGATACATGGATCAATAATCAGCACCACACTCTGTAGTGCTCAGGGGCAACCAGGATTGCTCCTGACAATGGCGAGCTATGTGGTGTCAAGAATTGTAAGATTATATTCTCTTCAAACCTTCATATGAATTTTGAAGTCAAATACTATAACTAAATCTTAGTTCTGATTCTTAGCAAAAGTGTCATATTGAGAATATGAGCATATTCAGTGCTTCAAAATAAGGACAATAAAAACTTCAACTCAAAAAAAAACTTCAACTCATACAATGATATAGAGAATAAAAACAATGATTAATATACAGCATTTAAAGGAATGTCTAGAACTGAGTGGGAAGCTAGTTAAATAGAAGCAATTGCACTGATTTTTTTTTTCCTATTTGATGGCTATACAATGATACTCTAATAATAGGTATGGTGAACAGGGATATTTAATATAATTCACTTCTGCTGTCAGGTTTTCTTTTCTGGTGTCAGTTTTACTTGCATCTAATATTAAATATTTAGAGATCCAACCCTAAATAAATGTACTCTTTTGGCTGTTTGTTCTAATATCTGTGATTAAGACCCATCATCATCTTTCTCCAAGAGGTGTACAATGATTCATCAGAATTTCTCTGTATATGTGGTGCAAATTTCTGAGTTAAATGAATACATGAGAACTAAAGATTATGCATATGAATATCTACTCAGATAAGCAAAAATATCATAACACCTTATAAAGCATCACATCAACTCTATAAGGATGAGTAAAAACAACCATTAGAAGAAAGCAAAGAACTTCAGGGGTGGAGTTGTTGGGACACACCATATGTGCCCATATGTTACTCCTGGCTCTATACTCAGAAATTACTCTTGGTGGTCTATGAAAATCATGTGAGATGCAAAAGTTTTAACCCAGAAAAAATCGATAAGATAAATAAAAATCTACATGCAACAAATAAGCACAATGTGTTTGGCTAATTTTAAAAGCACCTAGTTTTGATACATTCTTCCAAACGTTTTTTTGTTTGGGTTGACGAGATAGGTAAGACATTTGCCTTGCATATAGCCACCTTTTAAAAATTTATTAAAAGAAAACAAATTCCATAGTTGACATAACTGATCATAATAACATTTGTTTCAGGATGGCAGAAAGTTAAGTTATTCAAACATAAAGAAATTAGAGAATTAAAAAAAAGATAAAAAATAAGGGGAGAGAGTTCATTAGCAATTATGTTTGTGAAAACTGTTGAATCACCAATAATGTCATTAATGTAATACTCAAAGTACACCCTCCCCTTTTCCTTATATCGGAGATACACTAAAAGAGAAAAAATATGTGTAGGGCCAGTGTCATTTAGGCACAGCAAAATATGGAAAGAATTGAGAGGAAAGACTTTTGGCTTAAAAAACAGGGAGATCTTACCCCCAAGACCAACTCCAGGCTACTAGGTTTTCCAACCTCATAGTCATTCTTGGTGGTCAGCTCTTCATCATAGCAGTTGTTGCTGTCTGATAGCTGCAGTTATAGATCCTAGTTTCTGGATAGGAGCTATGTCGAAGTTCAGGTGCTAGGTAGTGCCTTCTGGTTCCGTCTCACATCAGTTAGCATGGCAGAGAATTCTGTCCTAAAAGCAGAGTGTTGTTTGCCCGGTTGTCAGGGTGACATAAGAACTGTCTTTGGAATAAGTCAGTACCATGGCGGCGGTGGGGCCTTCCTTGGTAGAATTTGTTCCTGGTGTGTGATCTTCAGATGTCACTAATCTTCTAATCTCTACAGAAATGAATAATCTAGATGCTAAGTAGGGGTCGATTTCTTTTTATGATGTACTAAGGTCATTAATGCCATAAGAGCTTTCAGGTTTTGAATACCGGTATGTCTCTACAGATTACATCATTAAACTGGTAAGATGGCAATCGTATGATTAATAAGAATTTGATAATACAGATAAAATTTGAGGCTTATTCAGTACAATTGTTACCAAAATGTTTGGTTTTCCTTTCTTTTCTTATTTTGGGGGGGGGGTCACACCCGGTGATGCTCAGGAGTTACTCCTGGCTATGCACTCAGAAATCACCCCTGGCTTGGGGGACATATGGGACCCTGGGAGATAGAATTACGGTCCTTCCTAGATTAGCGAGGGCAAGGCTGATACCTTACACTTGTGCCAATGCTTCTGCTCCAAATTTTGATTTTCTAACTTTATTCTCTTACACTTAATATATTTTTCTTGAAATGATCCATTTATTTTGCTACTATCATTTTTATTTCAAAGATGTCTGCCACTTTTCTCAAGCTATGACTTTGTTTTTAAGAATATCCTGAAAGAATAGTACACTATAAATATTTGGTATACCCTTATGTTTGAAAGTAAATTGAAATTACCTCTAAAGTAAAGCAGTTTTCTGAGGAGAAATAAAATTTTTATAAAAAACATATAACCAATGGAAAAACATTTTAAAAGTTGAATCACAAAGATGTATAAGTGAATTAATAATGTGCTTCTATTGATACTTTATGTGCAATGTATTTTAAAATAATAAGCAAAGAGAACATCTCAGAAGTTTTGAAATTTTTCCTGGAAATAGAATCTGCATGCTCAAATTTCTATGCAATTGATCTTCTAGTCTTTGGTGGAACAGGAAATTTGATGTACAGAAAGGGACATATTCAACTTATTATACTGTGTGCCTTATGAATAAATTATCACTATTGATTTTTGCTGTTTCATGCTAGCTTCTCTGTGTTTTTAAAGCAAGTGCCACTCTTGTACTCCCTACACTCTGTAAAGTACACATATACCCTAAGTAAATGTTAATAGTATCATCACTTTTTGTATAATGGGATGCCAACATGACCTATACAGCCTTCTGGAGAGATCTTCAATCTCCTGATTCTTATATAGAATTGGTGAATGATTAAGTTCTGTGATGACACAGAGATTATCTCAGTATCCAAATTATGTGTATAAAATTATATAACGAGAGTTTTTGTGTCCCTTCAAAGCTAGATGATAAAATGCAAAGAGAAATATGAGGAGGAACTCCTTATAGAATGAAGAGGGAACTGGTCTTGCAGCTATGGACCAAGGTTTAATTTCCAGCACCCCACATCATCACCACACTCCCCACTATTGATCCCTATGCAAAAAGTCTGGAGTAAGTCCTGAGTATATATCCTAGTGTGCCTTAGCCACCCCTCAAATTATCTATCTATCTATCTATCTATCTATCTATCTATCTATCTATCTATCTATCTATCTATCTATCTATCTCTATATATATGCATACATATATACATATGTATACATAATTTATATATGTATATATTACATACACATATAGTTAGAAGAAGATTTTGAATTCAGAAAATGAGAAGGTATCCTTGCATTGAGCTGGGGACAGCAGTGCTAAATAGCTAGCTGCAAAGTTTGTTTTATCTTGTACAAATTAGATCATCCTAAAGATCAGTAAAGTTACAATTAGTTAAAAATTTTAGAAATAAAAAGCTCTATTTATATTTGGTTTTTCTGTGCATCCCAAATAGTCTTTTTATTATTATTTTTGGGGGGACCATATCCAGTGATGCTCAAGGTTACACCAGGCTATGCACTCAGAAATCACCCTGGTTTGGGGGACCATATGGGATGCAGGGGATCAAACCGAGGTCCATTCTGGAGTAAGTGCATGCAAGGCAAATGCCTTACTGCTGTGCTATCGTTCTGGCTCTCTTTTTATGATTATTAAAAAAAACACCTTTTTGTTTTCACTCTGATTACTTTATGCACAAAAATTACTGTTTTTGAATTCTTAAAATTGGTTGGTTTGATTTATCTAATTTTATATATTGGTATGACCCATTGTTAGATGAAATATATTCAAATATTATTTTTATTTAGTGGTTTTCTTTTGTATTTTATGGTTTTAATATGGTATTGTGGTACTTAATTGATTTGTTACATTACTGAAATTTGATGTTTAATTTTAATTTTTTTATTCTTTTGAAAGCTTGAGTCTGTTTATAAAATCTTCTAGAGAATTTTTCATTTAATTTACTCTGCTTTTCTTTTCTTTTTAATAGTTACTTAATTTGATCACCATATCTACAAATTTTTTGTGGTTGAGTTAGTTACAATTATCCACTTAATATTATCCTTCACCAGTGCATGCTTCTCACCACCAATGTTTTGTTTCCTCCCACTCTTAGCAAATATCTAATTCTCTCCCTCTCTCTTTCTCTCTACATATGTATGCATATCTTTGTCTATTCTTTCATTCTCCCTTTTAGACACTAATATTAGTGAAGGATATATCACTCTTTCTTTGTGAGTTTTGCTAATAATTTATTGATCTTGTTTATTTTTTCAAAGAACCAGCCTTTGCTTTCATTGATCTTTCAGATTGTATTTTTAATTCATTAATTTCTGCTCTAAACTTTTTTATTTTTTCCTATTATGTGCTTATTTTTCCAATTTTTAAGCTGTGACATTAAATGATTTATTTTGCCTTTTTTCCTTCCTGATGAACGCTTGAAAAGCTATAAATTTTCCTCTTAGTACTTCTTTTGCTGTATTCCACAAGTTTTATAATTATCCCTGAAGTTGTGTATCCTTCCTCAAACCTAAATGTCTGTCTGTTGAAGTAATATTATCGAAGCTTTCATTTTATATCTTACCACTGCCTTTGTGCCTTAAAGTTAGCATATGACAAATCTGCTGTAATTCATAAGAATGCTCTATTGTATGTAAATTCCCTTTATTATCTTGCTGTCTTCAGTATTCTATCCCTATCTGTGTTTTTCATCATTGTGACCAAAATATACCTTTGGGTGTTTTTCTTTGCATCTCTTTTAGCTGGTACTCTTTGACCATACAGGATTTGGTTGAAAATAATATTTAGATCTGGAAATTTCTCTGTAGTGATGATGCTCTTGACCATTGATTCTTAGTGAGGATTTTCTTCTTCTATCTGGGATTCCAAAGATTCTTATGTTGTTTCTGAGTTTCTTCCAGATTTCTATTTTCATCTGTTTACAATCTTTGAGGATTTTTACTAAGGTGTGATCATTTATTTTAGGATATTTTCTAATCTCTTCTGTGTTATAGAGTTATTATGAAGTTCATCTTTCAGTTCATGTCCTCAGCAGCTGTTGCTAGGTTTAAAAGGCTTTCTAGTGAGGTTTTCATTTTCCTAACAAGTTTTTCAGCCCTGATATTATAGTTCGAAGTTTTCTTATAGCTACTTTTATATCCTCTTGATTCTTATTTGTAGTTTTTTCAGTTCATTCCATGTATCATTTGAGTTCTTTGAGGAAATCTTCAAATTTCCTTTGTAAAATCCTTCTCAAAGAGGCTAGGTAGATGACCAGGATGTGTTGGATCTTCAGAGCTATCATTTTCATTCTCTAAATATGGTGGTGTTTTTCATTGCTTTTCCCTTGTGGTCTTTGCAGTGTATTATTTTCAACATGTTGTGTTAATAAGCATTAATTACAGGATAAGTCCTAATTCTCTCTTTTTAACCTTTTGGGCAGTAGACTCTCCTGCACTGGTTGCTTCGGATGAAACTGGGTCGTCATTTTTGGTTGGGGTTCTCACCTACTCTGACTGCAGTGGAGGGAGACTCTACTATATTTTTATATTGTATTTAGGCTTGGTAGTTACTTGTTGTGGTGTTTAGGTCTTACTCCTGGCTCTGTGTTCAGTGATCATGCCTGAGGATACCATGTGTGGAGCTAAAATTTGAGTTAGGATCAGATACTTTAAAAGCAAATACCCTGTATTTGACTTATCACACTGACCACATCTGCATTGATTTCCAATACAAAACAGCATCTACTCTCAGAATTTTGCAAGTCTCCCTTCCCTCAAACAACTGACTTATTGGTTGCTGGGCCACATTGTTGGATCATAGAACTGACCTCAGAGTTCTGATTAGTCCCTGTGATTAGGTCTCCTCTCCCCTCCAGATCAGTCTTGGAAACCTGTTCATCCATGAAGGCTCTGCAGTGAGTTCTCTTTCAGCGTCACGTGTAAGATAATCTGATCATGATTTTATACATATTGAGACAGGTAACAGAACTTGCTGTGTTTCCCAGCACAATTTGTTTGGTTTTGGGCAGTGGTGATAGTTTTCATGGTCATGGTGTGGTTTTCTGTGATAAATGATTTCACGTTGCATAATATTAACTAAAAAGAAAGATTCGGCTGTAGGGAGAAGCTACTGATATCTTTCACCATTTTCCTGCTTTTCTCTGTATCGCATTGTATAGAGAAACTCGAGTCCTAGGAACACTTTAAGATTTTACAGGTTTAGAAGTTGACAACTGCATGTGAGGTCCAGACCCAAATCATACAGACTCGTTGAATGTTTTCCCAAGCTTTTAAAAAAGTGAAGTACATCTTCCTAGAGCAGGTATGATAAGTAGATAAGCAGGTTCACTATATTGGGAAATGTGATTACCTTTAAGAAGTCATTTTAACAGTTATCATAAAAGCCCCAACATTTAGCAATCAACCCTAGCAGCTAATAGTAAGGATCAGTTTTAGATTCTATATCTTTAAGGATATCTGGGTCTCTGGTCTTGGATAATTACTTCTATGTAGCTTGTTTAAGAAAACAACAACAAATTGGTATTATGAGGACAAGATGACTGCACTGTGTCAAGCTATTACATTTCCCAAGGCATCACCAATAAACAACTCTCTCCAGGAAGTCAGGATAAACTACCTCAGATGATGGAAAATCTGATCTGCCAGAATATCAGAAACTACCCTGCCTGAAACTTGGAACTGGGAGATAAGGATTTGAAAAGGAGTCACAGTTTCAAAAATCTAAAAAGGGCAAGGATGAAAGGAAAGAGATGGAAAAACTTCAAGAACAAATCACCGCACTTCTAACTAAGGAGTCAACTTAAAAACGAAGAAAAATATCTTGAAAATGAGATTCTTAGATCTAAAGGTGAAGCTGCATCATCAGAAGGAAGCCCAGAACAATTGTCACTGCAGAGAAAACTGAGGGCATAAGAAAAGACATTTCAAACTCAAGAGACCAAATTTCTCATTACAGGATTAAAGATCAAATCCTCCTACCACACATGGCGAATTGAGCAAAGAAGTCAAGAGAATGGCCTGGTCTACCAACAAAAAAATTTTCTCAGAAATAAGAAATGAGGGGCCTGAGTGGTGGCACAGTGGTAGGGCATGTGCCTTGCACATGGCTGACCTAGGAATGACAGAGGTTCAATCCCCCAGCACCCCATATGATACCTTTAAAGCAGGCAATTCCTGAGCACATAGCCATGAGTAACCCCTAAGCATCACCGAGTGTGGTCCAAAAATAAAAAAAAAAAAAATAGAGAAGAAAGAGAAAAGAAAGGAAGAAAGAAAGTAAAGACAGAAAAGAGAAAGAAAGAAAAAGGAAGAAGAAAGAAAGGAATAAATAAAGAAAGAAAGAAAGGAAAAGAAATAAAGAAAGAAGAAAGAAAGAAAAAGAAAGAAAGAAGAAAGAAAAAGAGAAATAAATAAATAAATAGGAGTTCTGGATATGAGTTGCTGTATCTTGAAGAAATCCTCGCAGCATAAAATAAAAATTAAAATAATAATAATAATGATAATCTCAACTGGAATATGCTGCCTGACAGTGAATCCCAGATGTATTTTATCACAGAATTATTAAATTTCTGCCCATTTGAATTCCCCGGGGCTCCAGAGAATCAGAAGTAGTAAGTTGATCCCTTGAGAACCCAAAAGCTTTCCACTCTACAATTTACTCACTTTTCATTTCATCATCACAATTGGACACCCCAAATCACAAACAGTGTAACAACTATGTGTGCTACCCATTCAAGGAATTTTGATTTATCATGTTAGTTTATTTTCTCAAATAATTGATTATATAGAGTAGGTAAAATGATTTTGGTTTTTCATATCAAATCCTATTTCAGTTAATCCCAAAGTAAATTGAAGTAAAGTAATGCTTATAAGAGGGTTATATTTGTCATAGAAAAATTCATAAATTTATGAAATGTATACCTTTAATCAGTTACATGAAAATAACAAAATAAGCTGCTACATGTCTTTAAATTGCCTCATAACAAAGATGTGCTTATTTTGGGGAAATATTAAAATCGCCTATAGATAACTCGAAATTATCTATAATATGTTTAATATTCTACAAAGGAATATTCTTTTATATAACTACAAACCTTAATATTTGTAATCTTAAAATATCAAATGTGCTATGGGCTCATTTTTTAGAGAAAAAAATAATGACAATCCTCAAGATAACTTGGATCAACATTTTATTGAATATTCAAGTTCTATACATTAATGTGATATTCATTTTAAACTAAGCTCTTAATATTCTGTCAGTTCTCTTAACTTATTCTTTTATTAATAAATTGTGACTTTAAACTATTTTAAATATTACACATATGTTATGTTTGAGTCAAGACTATGTTTTATCAGTCTTAATCCAGAATATATCTTGATTCATTCTTTGGAACAAAATATTATTAGAGACCATTTATATCTCAAGCTCTCTTTTAATTAGTAGAGTATAGTGATAAATAAGATAGATTAAATTGATAAAGATCACAAGTCATATATTGCATTCACAAAAAATATTTGAAAAAGAATATATATGTACACATCTATGCAGAAAGGTTAATGGTTCAGTTACAAAGTGTAAGCAATTGTACCCGGGAGGCAGAGATTTCTGAGATCTGAACTGTGATTGTATATGCACATATGTAAATTAACTAAATTTATAACTAAATTTGTGTTTCTAAATTTTACATGTTTTAAAATGGAATGTTTAGGAAAGTATATTATTGTTATGAGTAGATTATAATATTAGGTTAGAAAGATAGTAGAGCAGATAATGAATTTACTTTTAATAGAGGTAATCTTGGTTCAACCCCCAGAAACAGATTTTGGAGGTGACTGGGTACAACAGTGAAGGGTGGAGGAAAATGAGCACTAGCGAAGGAATTGATGTTGAAACATGGTATCCCTTTTTTCTTTGTGGGGGGGGTCACACCCAACAGCGCTCAGTGGTTACTCCTGACTCTATACTAAGAAATTGCTCCTGGCAGACTCAGGGGACCATATGGGATGCTGGGATTTGAACCACTGACTTTCTGCATGAAAGGCAAAAGCCTTACCTCCATCTCTTCGACTCCTGAACATGGTATCCTTGAAACTCATTCATGAATATGCAATTCCTTTGTGAGAGTCCCTTTGCAATTCATAGAGATTCAATAAAAATAACTCAATGAATAAAAATTTTAAAAGATGAATATATTGTTCTCAGAGCTAAAGGAGTAGTTCCTAAGCACATAGCTCTGTGACCATCCCCAAAATAAAGTCTGCAGTGAGGTAATATGTAAATAAGAACCAAATATGGATTATCAAATAAATTATTTGAATAATACAAAATCAGGATTAGAATTAGGCATATGGGTATTTTAGAATGCACTCAACAGAAAAGGCAGAAGAGGAGGTATGAGTACAAAAATCAATGCTAACCTTAGAGGCTGTAGGCAAAGAAGGAACAAAGTATAAAGGGCATTGCCATAAACAGATCAGAACTTTAGTGAATTTGTTTATATTAATAAGTGGAAGCAATTTGGGGGTAATACCAGGTTAGGCTTTTAAATTGCATTTGATTATTATATTTTGTGAACATTTTAATTGCTTCTATTAAAGATTTTGTCCACATTGTAGCTGTTTAAGTTATAACCACAACCTCTTCTGTATTCCTGAATGTAGCAGGTGCAGAGAATTTAGGGAAAATCTTGACAATCAAGATGGTAACAAATGAAATGACAATTATATTTAAAATTTTATTTCAAAAAATAAAGAAAACTAACTATATAACTTAAATTTTTTCTATATAAAATACGTAGTGAATATAGAATATTTATGTGTCATGATTCTGGTCACAGAAAGATTTTATAACAGAAGATATTTTTAATATAGAGGAAAATTGAACATAAACCAAGATTTAGAAATTTTAGCAACAATTTTTTAGCATACGGAGAATTTTACAAGTGGTTCATTGGGCATATGTATTGGAAAACATTGAATATTAAACAAAATACAACTTGAATCTCTCTTAATCATGGAATAGACAAGTGGTAGAATATTTTCTTAGTAAAATTCTAAAGAACAGTAATTAGTAAATATAATATTTACACATTATAAAGTTATGAATTTGTTTTTTTCAATATGTTTGTTTATGTGTCATCTAAAGAACTAAATAAGATTAAAAGGGGTTTTATGGGATCAAAATAGTTCTGGTAGTATTGATATCCTGATATAAAGAAGAGAGCCCACAAGGAAGATCTGCTCACATAATAAAGGTGTTAAAAAGTTTATTAAGGAAACCTGCAGGGCAGAGACTGAAAATTCATCAAACTCATTAGGACCCTGTTGGCATTCTAATGTTGGATGTTGGACTTTCAACATTTTTTTTTTTTTTTTGGTTTTTGGGGCCACTCCCTGTGACGCTCAGGAGTTACTCCTGACTATGCACTCAGAAGTTGCTCCTGGCTTGGGGGACCGTATGGGAAACCAGGGGATCGAACCACAATCTGTCCTAGGCTAGCGCAGGCAAGGCAGACACCTTACCTCCAGCGCCACCGCCCAGCCCAGGACTTTCAACTTCTAAGAGAACTCATATTTTCTTAATCCACCGGATCAAATTAAAAAGTGAGTTTAATTTGAATGCCAATAAAATGCATAAAATATTTTCTCTGGTATGCACATGTGACAAGATAAAACAGAAAAATCTAGATTCATAATTAAACAAGGTATATAAAATATGATTTTCTATTGATACATGATCATAAATTTGATTGTTATGCTCTGATTTTATTCCATTATGCTGTATTTGTAAAATAATGCTTTTGTACAGTGTTTTCAGTTTTTTACATAAATTGCATCTGAATTCTCTAAGTACGGTGACTCTGTCAAATCATCTTTTGCTTTTGAAATGGGAATATGACCCTTTATAGGGTATAAAATAAAAGACATTAAATTATGGGAATACACTGCAATACTGTGACCTTTTCAGTATTCAGTAGTTTGAATAGCTAGTCTTTCTATCCCACTTGATTAAAGCTCCACTAATTGTCAAGGAAGTTACTGCAAGATAAAATATTTTTTTAAATGGCAGAGCATTAATCCTCTCATATAGCAGACGTGGGACCAGGAACTGTTAGACATTTTTAACAAATCTCCATGTCTCTGCTGTAGTTGCAAATCTTCAGACAGCAGCCATTAACTCTGGATGATGAAAATGTGACCTGATAAAACCTTGAACCAGCAGGTTTTAGAGTTACAGTATATTAAACATGTGCTTGCCATACATAGAGAGTATATTTGACCTTGGGGATTAATATGGATACTTCCCTTTTCCATGGAGCATCTCTTTAAATTATCTTCCAAGAATCCTCTGTATGACGGTACTCAGTTACATCAATTTTATACCTTTTCATAGTCCTTTACAAATCAAAACCTTCAGCAATAGTTGTTATTTACAGTGAAGGAACATCATATGCAAAACTGTGGTAATGATAAATTTTAATTATAAAATATTGAGAAGCTAATAAATACATATGTAACATTTTGACTGTTTTAACATAATCATATTTATTCAGGCTACAATCAGATCTTTTACAAATAGATTGATAACCTGTTACAATTAGAAAAGGGCATCTCACTTAGGCAAAGACCTTTGATGTAAAGGAACTACAGATATACTAGTAGTTTGTAATTTGTACAAAAATATAAACAAAAACTGAAACCTGTTGGGATCCAATTCCATACTAAGCTAGACTCAACCTTTCTATGTCTGCTAAACTTCTTTTTAGCAGTGTACATATTGCACAGCTTCGCAGAGCATCATGGTGGGCATTGTATAGCACACGCTAGAGAAGTACAAGTTGAACCTGACAGCACATTTTTTATTTCTTAATAAATTTAATCAGAAATGATAGCACCTCTGTCCTCTTAACCTACAATATAATCACTTTGGGTCAGGTTTGGCTCAGCATCCCTCCAGCTGATTATTTTTTTATCAACTCTTCAAGGATAGATTATGAAGAGATCATTGGATCTGCACATTTTATACTTTTAAGGGTCTACTTTTCATATCTCCAGAAGCAACTAAGTAATCACCTGATCAAATGAATGAATAAGTAATTGGAAAGGGAAAATAGTAATTTTCAAAAATGTTCTCAGTAAATTGAACCTGTATCATAAGTCTGGGGTGCACAGTTGTCTGTTTCGGTGGTCTCAATGGTCATAGGCTTTACGTCCTAAGAGAAGACTTAATAAAAAGTAAGACTTAATAAAAAGTAAGGTTAAGGGCCAAATTGCAAAATTAGGGGTCCATCCTATATTACTAAGGATCTCTGTGGATGAAGAAGCTGAAGACTTATTTTATACGTAGAAACTATAAGGCATTAGCACATATTGATAATAAGCACTGTAGCAGAGGTCCCTGGCTTCCAATCATATTCTGCACCTGTATCTGTGGATAAATACATTAGAACATTATTATAGGACATTGTAGTGAGAAGTTTATTGAACAGCTGATTGTTTTAAACAGCTGTTGCCATTGCTGCCTATTTCTTTATGATTTAAAGATCTCAAAGTCTTTGTTTCCCCTTTTTCGCTCGATTTGCTTCCCTTCACTATATCCTGGCACCTACAGAGTTCAGAAGTTCTACCATTTAGACCATTGTGTTTCTTTATTGAGTATTATGTGTATATATGGTCTTTATTGTAAATACCTCACAGAAATGATATTATTCTCTATTTATTCTCCTTCTTCTGGCTTACTTCATGGAACATAATATTTTCTAGTTCCATCGATGTTGCTGCAAAATCCATAACTGTATCGTTTCTGACTACTATGTAATGTTCTATTTTGTACAAGTACTACATTTTCATGATCCACTCATCTGTTGTTGGACATTGAAGTTGATTCCAAATTTTGGCTATTGTGCTTAGTGAGGAGATAAACAGTGGATTGCATACATACTTTGGGATGAATGTCCTTCTGTCTTGATACCCAGGAGTGTAGCCTTGTGAACTTCAAGGTCTAGATTTCACTATGTGGAGTAGATTTATCCATTGCAAATTATTGTGAAAAATTATCAAGGGTTTAAATAATGTGAACTAATTTTAATTAAATTAGTTTCAGAGTAGTATTGTTTTCTGAGATCTGAAATACAAATTCTACCTAGTTGCATAAAATTGCAATATTCTAAATATGGCAAGAGGGGTGAGGCAAGGTGGTTATCAATTGTATTAATAATTCTTCTATAATTCTAATATTTTAAAATTTATTTTCAACTGAGTGCTAGAAATGACTGTCCATGGAATATTAAACAGATTGCTAATACTATGCAAAGCATATGTTAAAGTAGAGTAACAACAGTATGTCATTTTGCAATAAATAGCAAGAACATATTTAATAATGGGAAGAAAAATATTTTCAGAAGAATTGAGGCACAGAAGTCTGGAATGACAAAGTAAGAAAGTAACAAGTTCTTTTAATGGAATCATCATTTTCTTAAATAAAAGATATTTAGCCAGGAAATTGCTGTAGAAATGATATTTTAGGACAATTATAAAGAATTAATAACAATATATGCAAAACCTTTTTCTAATAACTAAAAATTGTAAATTACTCTTAAGAACCTAATACAAATGTTTTTACAACTTGTTCATTCAAAAACTATTCAAATATACAACCGTGTGAGGCCCTTAACATGTAATAATTTTTCTTCCATGTCTAAGATAAACCTGACCTATTGAACAATTAAGGGGAAATGAAAAATGAGAAAGAAGTGTTATCCTCTTATTACTTCTATTAAAGACAAAATTAAAATGGATCTTCTATGGAGATAAGCCCTTAATTTGTTGCAAAATAAACACTAAGTACTCTAACTTTTCACTTGTATTTCAATACTAGACTACTTAGAAAATTCTTTCTCAGCAAATTTGAAAAACATGTCAAACATAACTATAAACTATAAACATAACTATAGACATAACTATTTACTTTCAAAGATTTAGGGTGCTTTTGAGAATTAGAGGGAAAAACTATAACTATCATTCTAGATCACTCAAGGCTACAAACATTACCTTTGTTTTTACCTTTATACAAAACAAGACAACTACAAAATGCTTGTGTGGCTGAAAAATTATCAATAAGCAAATTCATGGGGCTTGGGACATCAAAGCCAAAAATGTTTCTAGAGAAAAATAGAAAGCTGTTTCCACAAATAAAACTAAGCACACTAACCTTAAATCCTTTCTCTTATAATTTGCATGCTAGTGATAAACATGGCTGAAAAATTATCAATAAGCAAATTCATGGGGCTTGGGACATCAAAGCCAAAAATGTTTCTAGGGAAAAATAGAAAGCTGTTTCCACAAATAAAACCAAGCACACTAACCTTAAATCCTTTCTCTCATAATTTGCATGCTAATGATAAACAGCAATATAAATTTCATCAATGCCTTCTTTAGAAATGTTAATTGGTTCATTTGTTAGAATTGATATGAATTGGATTTCTATTTTATCTTTCTTCTCCCAATTACTGCGTTAGTCACATCATCTATTTAAATAGAATTAAAAGCTATAACAATTACTGGATCCTTAATAGATCTAGTAAATTTCAGCGAAACAGCCAATAAGTGCTCAAATGACGCTGAGGCACAACAACACTGTTGCAGGAGACAGAGTTCACACACAAAACTGAAGCTAATTTCGACATCTGTCACTTTCAAGAGTCCTACATGGAATATGAATTAGATCAAACTGAAGTAACCTACACTGAGAGACCCAAAGAATGCTGCAAAATTGATATTTAATGCTTTGTAATAGTTGTCTTGCAATTCAAAATAATTACCTTTAAAATTATGTTTTGCAGATGAAATTTGATGGGACCATGAACTATACATGCATTTGGAGCTTAAACTTACAGCCTTGACTTAAAATATATTTCCTGCTACACCCTACTTCCCTGAATTCTTTTTGGAAATTCCTGGTGGCTTCACCTGAAATTCCTGTATCCCACTCCTATTAGGACCAAATGTATCTTGGCACCTAGTCCTCATAGAGAGATATGAAAACGATAAACTGCATATGTCTTGAATGGTCCATTGTACTCGTTAGAATTTTCAGCACAAGAGTATGACATTAAATATCAAAAGTCAGGGCAGCTAAAGAGAGAAAATAGGGACTTGACCTTATATTTTCCACAGCATTCCGAAAATTATCTATCTGACCCTGATCCTGGATTGTTCACATTTTAGCTATATAAGTCTTGTAAAATAACTTAACAACTATAAATTTGTTTTCCTCACCTTTCAACTATTGGCATGACTTCTGTTACATAGTGATTCTAACTGAAAAAGGTGTTATACTGAGATAAAACCTAGTGGTATATCTTCCATTCATACATTCATGGTTACTCTGCTTCATTTTTTTAAAATAACATTTTATTTAAACATCTTGATTACAAACATGATTGTGGTTGGGTTTCTGTTATGTAAAGAACACTCCCATCACCAGTGCAACATTCCCATCACCAATATCCCAAATCTCCCTCCTCCCCCACCCCACCCCACCTGTACTCTAGACAGGCTTTCTATTTCCCTCATATATTCTCAATGTTAGGATAGTTTTCAATGTAGTTATTTCTCTAACTAAACTTATCACTTTCTGTGGTGAGCTTCATGAGGTCCGCTGTAATGTCCAGCCCTCCTCCCATTTGTCTCTGAAAATTATTGCAAGAATGTCTTTCATTTTTCTTAAAACGCATAGATGAGTGAGAGCATTCTGCGTCTTTATCTCTCTCTCTGACCTATTTCACTCAGCATGATAATTCCATGCACATCCATGTATAGGAAAATTTCATTACTTCATCTCTCCTGACAGCTGCATAATATTCCATTGTGTATATGTACCACAGTTTCTTTAGCCATTCAACTGTTGAAGGGCATCTTGGTTGTTTCCAGAGTCTTTCTATGGTAAATAGTGCTGCAATGAATATAGGTGTAAGGAAGGGGCTTTTGTATTGTATTTTTTGTGTTCCTACAGTCTATTCCTAAGAGTGGTATAGTTGGATCGTATGGGAGCTCAATTTCCAGTTTTTGGAGGAATCTCCATATCGCTCTCCAGAAAGGTTGAATTAGTCGGCAATCCCACTTACCACAATTTCTTTAGCCATTTATTTGTTGAAGGCATCTTGGTTCTTTCCAGAGTCTTGCTAAGTTAACTAGTGCTACAATGAATATGTGTGAAGACGGGATTTAGGGATTTTTGTATTGTATTTTTGTGTTCCTAGGGTATATTCCTAAAAATGGTATAGCTGGATGGTATGGGAGTTCAATTTCCAGGTTTGGGAGGAATCTCCATATTGCTTTCCCGAAAGGTTGGACTAGACAGCATTCCAACCAGCAGTGGATAAGAGTTCCTTTCTTTCCACATCCCTACCAAACACTGCTTGTTCTCATTCTTTGTGATGTGTGACAATCTCTGTGGTGTTAGGTGGTACCTCATAGCTGTTTTGAGTTGCATCTCTCAGTTGATTAGTAATGTGGAGCATTTTTTCATGTGCCTTTTGGCCATTTGTATTTCTTCTTTATCAAATTGTCAGTCCCAACAAATCTATAGATCACTCACTGCAACTACTGATTCTAGATAGTTTATGGATAAGAAAAAGAAGAAGATATGCTTTTTTTCCCCAAATAAGATTAGAACTCGAAAATGCTTTTTATATAGAGTACTTTTTTAAACATTAACCTGTTCTATACTGTTTCCACGTTGTTTCTCTAGTTATTTTGATAAAATATCATGTTTACTAGATTAGAAGACTGCAATGTTCAGCACTACAACATCCTTAAAATATTTTCATCTGAAGATACATGTTATATATAAAAATACTCAGTCATCAAAATTAGCTTTGACAATCTATCCTGCTTATATTCTTGAAATTAGACAGGCATTGGTATATTTTTAAAAATTCACAAATTAAATAGTTCCTCTCCCTTCAAGCTTTTCTGTGTCCCATATTTAAAATTCGACATGCTAAAAATAAAGTTAGATATAAGGTAACCACAAATCATGTTTTATATGCTCTTTTCTTCCTTTATATCCCATTATATTTGTATGTTTTCCTTCATCTATACATAACCCC
>PVKC010018062.1:0-19854 GCA_004027635.1 Crocidura indochinensis
TTTTTTTTTTTTTTTTTTTTTTTGTTTTATGGGGTGTTTACTTCTTGTTGAATTTTGTGAATTTATGATATATCTTAGATACTAACTTTTTGTCATTAGAGTATGTGATTATATTTTCCTTTTATTAGGATATCTTTTTGTTTTAATGATGTTTTCATTTATACATTAATTTTTTGGTTTGATGTGATTTATTTATACATTTATTTTGTTGTTCTAGCCAAGTCTCTTGAATACATCATATAAACCAATGTCAGTGGAGTGTTGGCCAAGTTCTCTTTATTGCAATTTATGGTCCTGGGTCTCACATTTAGGTTTTTGGGTCACACCTGGTGGCGCTCAGGGGTTACTCCTGGGTCTGTGCTTAGAAATCTCGCCTGGAAGGCATGGAGGACTATTTGGAATTCTGGGATTCGAACCAACGCTGGTCCTGGGTCAGTCGCTTGCAAGGCAAATGCCCTACCGTTGTGCTATCTCTCTGGCCCCCTAAAATTCAAGTTTTAAATCCATTTTGAGTTACCTTTTGTGCATAGTGTTCCACATTTGGGCTTATGTGAAGTGAGGAGAGGAAAGTTGGCATCTTGAGAGGATATCCTAGCGCTTCCTTCTTTAACCACTTTGGTCAACTGGAAAAACTGGAGAGGTTTAGGACTGATGAAAGTCTACTTTGACTACCTGTGTGGCACAGATATTATATCTTACCAGCTCTACACATACAGTCATAGCTGTAAACACACAGTCCACACATAAACTGTACCTGAGTTCCATTTGATCTATATGGTGTGGTAAATTGTCTCTGCTTTCCTGTCTCTTGGGAGCGGTGGAATTCAGGTTGGAATAAGGAATTGTTCTGTACAGAAAAAAGATTTAGCTCTAATCTTTTCCCTTAGTTTTCCTCTTTGGTTTATTGCCTATCTTCACAGAAAATAAATCCAAAAAAGGAATGAATAATGAAGTAAGATAAATTTTCTTGGAAAATATGAGGGGAAAGAGAGTTACATGTTTAAGAGTGTATGCAGGTTTCTTTAGGGTAGAGAGAACCAAATATATATTCCAAGTAAAGCTGCTGGTGAATTTCCAAGATGAAGAATGTGCTGAGAATATACATCTCAGGCAGAATGGGAAAATGTGCCTTTGTTTCTCTCTGTAAAGTTAGTTTTTATATAGTTTTCGTAGTCTACTCCCAAAGTCTGTTGTGAGGGTTGTTGTAAAGGGTAAGAGCTTGGAACTCCTTCCTTATAGTCGTCTTTTGATATTCTTAACAAGGGCTTTATTCTTGCAGTAGAGCTGCTTCTCTCAGTATCCAGCCATACTCTGTGTTCTTATGGGGTTGACAGCACCAAAGAGATGAAGTTATTGTGCAGTTGCAAATGTGGCCTTGTGGTCCAGGAGTTTGAAGCAATATTACTGATACTGTTGTCATGTTCTTAGCTTGCCAGTTTCTCAGAAGTAGAATGTGGAAGGTTTGAGCAGGGTGCTCACACTCACTCATAAAAAGTCCTGGTGATATTAGTTCCCAAAATGTGTACATATCTGGAGTTTGATCAGATTGGCGTTTCTGCAGAGAACCTTCAATGAGTTGTGAATCAGGATCATAGGAAGAGCAGTGATTATGGGTGGTGGATGCAGCAGGCATGGCTTTTGCAGGCAGGAGCTCGGACTACCCTCTTCTTCATAGGCCTTCACAGTTGGGTTTCAGACATACAATGAATCGGCCAATTCCGCCACTAGAGTCAACCTCCCTCCACCAGTGTTCGCAGGGTGCATCCCCTATCCCCTTTGTCTATCAGGCTGCTAGTATAACAGGCCCATTTTAAGTTTAGATAGTTAAAGTTTGGGTCTCTTGATTCCATTGTTGTTGACTTTAGCTTAAATATTTAGTTTTGTCCTTATTTAACTCCACCAATGCACTAGAGATCACTTGGCCCCTGGTCCCCATCCTTTTATATTTTGTTTCTCCTCCTCCACTCAGTTTCTTTTCTTCTCACTATACTCTGGGTCCAGATGAAGACAACTCTCATTTAGACCTTAAATACCAAATTTTTTTTTTTTTTTTGGTTTTTGGGCCACACCTGGTGATGCTCAGGGGCTACTCCTAGCTATGTGCTCAGAAGTTGCTCCTGTGTTGGGGGACCATATGGGAAACCGGGGGATCAAACCGCGGTCTGTCCAAGGCTATCGCAGGCAAGAAAGGCACCTTACCTCCAGCGCCACCGCCCGGCCCCAAGTGATGCCATTCTATATCCTCCTTCCAGCTTACTTCATTTAACACAATACCTTCCAGCTTCACCCATGTTACAGCTTTCTTTATGTTAGATGTTTTTACAGCTTAGCTTCCCATACTCAATAATTCCTTCTCTTCATTCTCCCAACACACACTTTTCTAACATTGATTGACTTTTTGTATAGTAAGTAGTTCTCAATGAAGTATTGTTTACTTACTGAAGTTTTGATCTCTGCTATTCTGTATCTATTTTCTAGCTAGAATTCTGGGGAATAAAGTTATTTGTTTCTGTGCAGATGAAATATTTTACTTAAAAATGAACTATAACTGGAGAGGTAGTACAGCACGTGGTGAACTTGCTTTGTACATAGCTGACTTGTGTCTAATCCCCTATCTAATATGATCTCCGGAGCTTGCCAGGAGAATAGAATCAAAAGTAAGCCATGAGTACTTTCAACTGTGACCCCAAAACAAAAGCAAAATATATGACCATTGAAAAACTTTATGGGTATTCTACCAATGACCTCACAATAAGCTAAAATATCCTCACTTTTCTATAGCTTTAAACATTTTTTTTCCTGAAAATGTGCTATTTAAGGTATGTTAAAATTTAATATTTAAAATTTTAGGGGCCGGGCGGTGGCGCTGGAGGTAAGGTGCCTGCCTTATCGCGCTAGCCTTGGACAGACCTCGGTTCGATCCCCCGTGCCCCATATGGTCTCCCAGGCCAGGGGAGACTTCTGAGCGCATAGCCAGGAGTAACCTCTGAGTGTCACTGGGTGTGGCCCCAAAAAAAAAAAAAGAGTTTTAAAATTTTAAATACTGGAGAGATAGCATGGAGGTAACGCATTTGCCTTGCATGCAGAAGGACGGTGGTTCAAATCCTGGCATCCCATATGGTCCCCTGTACCTGCCAGGGGCGATTTCTGAGCGCAGAGCCAGGAGTAACTCCTGAGCGCTGCCGGGTGTGACCCCAAAACAAACAAACAAAAAAACCAAAATAATTTAATATGTGGTACAGCTAGCAGCACGGGGTTCGGAAGGCCTCTGCCCTGCCAGAGGCCTTCCTAGACAAGCCTAGCGGGGGCGCGGGACTTGGGTGACCCCAGAACCCCTCTACCGCCTTGCTCCAGATATCCAGGACTTCCCAGGGCCACATGCCTGGGCAGCCAGCGAGGTGGGTCCCTTGGTGGAGCTCGAAGGTACCCTAGCTTTTCCCCCATTCCCTGCTCTGCTCCTTGGGGGAGGTCTGGGTGGGGCTCTGAACTTCCGTCTTCCCAACTTCTTGAAGGATCTCTTTCCTTCCTGGGAGCCGGGAGTTTCTAGCAGCATGGGGTTCAGAAGGCCTCCGCCCTGCCAGAGGCCTTCCTAGATAGGCCTAGCAGGGGTGCGGGACTTGGGTGACCCCAGCACCCCTCTACCGCCTTGCTCCAGATCTCCAGGGCTTCCCTGGGCCACATACCTGGGTGAGCCAGCCAGGTGGGTCTCTTGGTGGAGCTTTAATGTGGTACATAAAATTTGAGCACATTAAAATTTAGATAAAATAAACTTCTTATAAGAAGTGATGCTCTGGGCTAGGATGATAACTCAAAGGCCGGAGTACATGCTTGGCAGACATAAGGTCTGGAGTTTGATTGCTGACACTGAATGGCCCCGTTAGCACCACTGGATATATTCCTGGTCATTGAAGATATTGCTGGGTAGGCGTCTCCAAAAAGTAGTGCCATATATTATTCAGTTTCAGAATAGAAACTGTATATGATTCACATGAGTGTTATAGGAAAAAAAATTGAGCATTTTATGTTACCAAAAGAGGTTGGGTGTTTCTATTTTTGAAGGTAAGTACAACAAGCTAATTGCCTATATTTTGGACCCTTTAGAAATCTGTGCTTCTTTTTAATGAATGAATGGATAAATGAATTTTTTCTTGGGCCACACCCAGTGGCACTCAGGGGTTACTTCTAACTCTGCCCTCAGAAATCACTCCTGGCAAACTCAGGTGACCATATGGTATGTTGGGGATTGTGCAAGACAAACACCCTACCTGTTCTGCTCTCACTCCTGCCCAGAAACCTGTGCCTCTTGTATACTACTAAAAATATGTTTTAAACTGTAAATTCTTAATCCAGTTGTCCCTCAAAGTGAGGGGTGGTGGCTGGGGAGAAAATATGAGATAAGGGTGTTAGCCTTGTACACAGTTTGCTTGAATTCAAACCCTTACCTTTCATATGGTCCCCTGAACCTGCCAGGAGTGATCACTGAGTGAAGAATCAGGAATAACTTCAGATAAGTGTGGCCCCTGCAAATAAAAACAATAAAAATTTATGTAAACTTAAAATTGAATATAAAAATTTTAATTCTGCATACATTTTTAGTGTAACAATTTAAGGAAGCAAATTGAAAATAAAAGCAAGAACCTTGAAGAACTCCAGAAGGAGGTATGTACCACTTTAAAAAATTAAAACTATAGGGGTGGGTGGCAAAAAAGAAAAACACATATATTTTAAAAATCAAATATTTTAGTAGTTTTATAGAATAGTAAATTTATTTAAGTCAGTGACAGTATTGTTCTAATTACTTTGATGCAAAAATAATTTTTAATTTTAAAATTTTAACAGAATAAAGCTTTAAAAAAGAAAGGTACAGAAGAAACCAAGCAACTGAATTCTTATGAGATAAAGGTATTTGGAAACCTTATTTTAAAAATATTAATATATATTATAGGGCTTATATGTTTTATATTATAGCAATTTAATATTTGTAAATATCTGCGGACATTAACTTTTGAGATTGTGGTGATTAGTTCTTTTAGTTTCATTTATACCTCGAATAGTAAAATTTTGGTTGTTACCAGATTTCTGTAGAGAGTAGGAAATGGTGCATGATTTTTACATAGGGTTAGATCTTTACTTTTCTAAAAGAGAATTCTGCAGTCCTATAACAGTATAAATTAATTGTACACTGAAAACTTAATACAGTAAATGTTGTATGTTAGTGACATGTTACAACATTATAGTAAAAAATATAGGCAATCGCCAAGTCAGTTGTGTGCAAGACCCTTGCTGTGCTGTCTTGTTGGCCCATTTTTGATTCTTTTTACTCTTGATAATGTTAGCATCAAAGGATTCTATTGAGACAGTGAAAAGATAACCTACAGAATAGAGGGAAATGTGTGGAAGTCATATATTTGGGTAATGATCTATTAAACAGAATATATTAAACGTATTTCATATTCAATGCTAAAAGCTAATCATAGAGAGACAAATATGATTTGACTAAATGACATGTAAAATAGTTTAACTCAGAAGCAGAGATTACCAGGAACCAAAGGGAGAAGGAAATGTAAATTGTTCTTCAATTTAAGATTTTATTTAAAGAAGGTGAGATCTGCCATACATAGTGGAGTTCTATTGTCACAATATATTGTGGATTTAAAATTTTGTTAAGAGCTGCTGCTATGTCTGCCCATTGGCCAGCACCATAGACTCATCTGTCAGCTGAGAGGTAAACCAAGCCACAAAAACTGGTCTTTCAGTTGATGCATTGGGGCATTTTGAGCCCCCTGCCCTGCTGAAGTCTCAGAAGCTACACACAAACAACTGCACACAAACAAAACTGTTGCCACACCAATGGCCCAGCTTCACTGCTTTATCCGCTATTATCTGTAGAAAACACCTGACTGCCTAAAAACTCTAGCTCTGCTAGTTTTGTGGCTGACATTCTGGGGATTCTTTGGATCCAGGGCGGGCCATCTCCATTTGTGCTTTTATACTTTCAGACATCCTGGCAGCCATGCTCATGGTCCACTGTTTGCCACTGCCTGAGCTTAGCATCACAGATCCTTGAAGTCCTGGCATGCAATGTCTCTAGTTTTAATACTGACATCCCAGAGGAATAAAGCAAATTGGGTGTGAAATTATCATAGAAGTCACATAAGCTGAACGAACATAGCCAACAATGGAATGTTCAGTTAACAATAAACAACTTACTAAATCTTCAGATAATAACTTACTGACCCCATTGTGAAAATGCTAATTTTTATACATTTATCTTTCAATAATTTTTTAATATTCTACTACCATTTAGTTGTAACAAGCAATATTAAGTAAATTACTTATATCTGCCAAACAATAAATAGGCTTGGAGGAGGGCAGGGCAGGGCAGGGAATTGGGACATTATGGGACATTCCCTGGTAGAGGGAATGTTATACTGGTGGTGGAATTGGTGTTGGAACATTGAATGCCAGAAATAACTGTCTTATGAGCAATTTTGTGAAGTATGGTGGTTTAAATAAGGAGATTTATTTAAAAATAAATAATCAAATAATTTTGTTAGAGACTAGAGCATATTTTAAATGTTCTTGAGATACCACCACACACACACACAAAAAAAGACAGAAACTTTTGGAGATATTGGCTATATCGTTTACTTTGATAACGGTTATATACATGGGTATACAACAAGGGTATACACACATGTCCAAAGTTATCAGATTGCCTAAAATATTTGTCAGTTTTGTGTATAAGCTAACCCTTATTAAAGCTATTTAAAAATAACGTTTTGGAACAAAAAAGTTAATAGTTACTTGTAATATATTGAACCTAGACTAAACAGCTTAAATATTTTTAATATAAATAACTTCATTTTTAAGATATAGATTACTTTAGTTAAAGACCATGTATCACATAATTGATATAATAGATCGTTTTACATCCATTTCCAGGTAAGTGGGAATGAAATTATTAAAGAGAAAAATAAGAAGGAAAATAAATACAGCTACAAGAAAATTATTGTATTTCACAAGGTCATTAAGTCATTGTTAGAAGGCTTAGTTAGTAAGCTTTTGTTGCTAGTTGACCATTCTGCTACTTCTTTTGTTTCTGAATATTAGATTGCTTCAGAGGCACTTTTATACGTGTTTCTATAGGGATGACAGTATTTAAAAATTGGATTTGGTGTGGCCACACAGTCCAGGAATTTCAAGCACTATTGCTGATACTGTGGCTTTGGTGGGTGTGTTTTCAGCTGCAGGGACTTTCCGAAGCAAAAGAAGGCAGGAGGAGGATGCCAGAAATCACTCCCCAAAAATCCTGATGATGTCAGCCTAAATATTGGCATACCTGGAGTTTTGGACAGATTGGTAGCTCTGCAAAGAGCAGTAGAGGAATGATGAAGCAGGGCTATTGGCAAAGTGGCAATTGTGCGTGATGAGTGGTGCAGCTGGTATGGCTGGCAGGGTAGGGACTTGGCCTACCCTCTCCTCCCGAAGCTGGCCAATGTACCCATAATTTTTCATGAATTGTCTTATATTTCTCTAAAGATTAGAGTGAATGTATGGAGCTGGCCGAATGCAAGCATCACAGCTTAAATTTTGATGAAAATTTTATTAAAAATAAAAGTACAACCACTTCTAAAATACTAATAAAACTGGATACTTGTTTTAGGGTGAAAGGTTTTGCAAAAAATAAAGCATAGCTCATGTATGTAAGGAACTAATCAATGTAAGGACAATTAAATAATTTCCATGAATAATGTTATAGTAATAAAACCACAAAATGAATACAGAATATTTTCAAATAATCTGTTTACCAATGTTATTTTCTTTATTTTCCAGATTAGTAAATTAGAACTAGAACTAGAAGATGCCAAACAAAAACTTAAAGACATGACTGACCATTGTCAAAAGGAAATTGAGGACAAGAAGATAGCAGAAGAAGATCTTTTGAGAGAGGTAGAAAAAGCTGTGCTTGAGAATTTATTACAATAAAACTCTCTCCTGATGTTTTAAGATCAAAATAATGATTTGAAATATAATTGTGACTAATCAAGTACATTCATCAAAATTTGAAGAGGAAATAAGCTTTACTTACCTATTTGTCTTTAAAAATTGATAGGATAGGGGGCCGGGCGGTGGCGCTGGAGATAAGGTACCTGTGCTAACCTAGGACGGACCACGGTTCGATCCCCCGGTTCCCCATATGGCTCCCCGGGACCTGCCAGGAGCAACTTCTGAGCGAATAGCCAGGAGTAACCCCTGAGCGTCACCGGATGTGGCCCAAAAACCAAAAAAAAAAAAAAAATTGATAGGATGATTGACTATTAGATAGTAACCAGGAATTTAGAAATAGTTTGAATGCATAGACTGTGTCAATAGATGCTAAAAAAAAACATCTTTGTGTATTCAGATATACCATGTAGCAAATAATTATGTTTGAAAGATTGATCACTACAGTGTTATATTCCTATCCCATTTAGAGCACATTAAAATTAACCAAAACAAAAAGTTATCTACTTATTAATTTCCTGTTAGCTTATATATCTTAAGTATAGAATCTGACTTTAAACTTAAAGTCATTTTTGTTTTTAGTTAATCAATTTAAAGAAATATTTTAAATTTGTTTTCTAGGTTGATAAAGCAAAAGTAACAGCTGACGAAGCAGTCAAATTACAGAAAGAAATGGATATTCGATGCCAGCATAAAATAGCCGAAATGGTAGCACTTATGGAAAAGCATAAGGTAAATTTTCTTGTTGTAATAAAGATTATTAAAGTTCTATGCATGAAAATAGTGAAATCAGATGTAGCATTCTTATTTGTCAGAGAAAATTGAGCAGCACTAGTTATAGCTTCATTACCTTCATCCATCATAGATGATGGCACAGATTTCCTCGAAGAATAAATACCCATGGTTAAAATACAAACTTGGAGAATGCAAGGATATTTAAATCTCATTTCCTTTAAAATTTGGAGAGGAAATAAACTTTACTTACCTATTGCCTTTAAAAATTGATAGGATGACTGACTATTAGATAGTAACCAGGGATTTAAAAATATTTAAAAAAATTTGGGGGGGGCAGGTTTTTTTTTTTTTTGGTTTTTGGGCCACATCCGGTG
This sequence comes from Crocidura indochinensis, assembly GCA_004027635.1. Taxonomy (NCBI): domain Eukaryota; kingdom Metazoa; phylum Chordata; class Mammalia; order Eulipotyphla; family Soricidae; genus Crocidura; species Crocidura indochinensis. The sequence goes on from PVKC010018062.1 coordinate 9,117, forward strand.
ACGCTCAGGGGTTACTCCTGGCTATTTGCTCAGAGGCCCCTGGCTTGGGGGGGACCATATGAGACACGGGGTGATCGAACCATGGTCCTTCCTTGGCTAGTGCTTGCAAGGCAGGCACCTTACCTCCAGCGTCACTGCCTGGCCCCTTGAGGGACAGTTTTTGGGTCACATGGCGGTTCTCAGGAGTTACTCCTGGCTCTGTGCTCAAATGTCACTCCAGGTAGGCTCAGAGTACCATATGGAATGCCGGGATTTGAACCGGGGTTTGGCCTGTGTTGACCAGGTGCAAGGCCTTGCCGCTGTGCTATAGCTCCGGCCCCCTTAAACATATTTTAAATAGGGGCCGGTGAGGTGGCGCTAGAGGTAAGGTGTCTGCCTTGCAAGCACTAGCCAAGGAAGGACCATGGTTCAATATCCCCATGTCCCATATGGTCCCCCCCAAGCCAGGGGCAATTTCTGAGTGCTTAGCCAAGAGTAACCCCTGAGCATCAAATGGGTGTGGCCCGAAAAACCAATATATATATATATATATATATTAAGTAACTTTGTGAATTTGTAGATTTAATTTGGTGTTTCTCAATCCAGTATAATCTTAATCTTTATTGACACTGAAACTCTCCTCTGTGACTAGTGAGACATTTTAAAACTGGCTGTCAAGTTCTTTTTTTTTTTGGCAAGTTCTTTTGACTTGACCTTTATGTTTTATAAGTTTTCTTGATTTCCATTATTAAAAAAATTCAACATTCATATTGTATTTTATGCCTTAGAAACATAATCAGCTATTTTTCTGAGGTTCTGGTTTCTATAGCCAATTTTTAAATTATAAAATTGTTTTCTATTAAAAATAATGATTATGGGACTGGAGAGATAGTATGGAGGTACGGCATTTGACTTGCATGCAGAAGGATGGTGGTTTGAATTCCGGCATCCCACCTGGTCCTTCGAGCCTGCCAGGAATGATTTCTGAGCATAGAGCCGGGAAGTGACCCCTGAGTGCTGCCGGTGTGACCCCAAAACCAAAAACCCAAAGAAAAGAAAAAAAAAAACTATTACACATACCTTTAGACTATTAAAATTGTTTTTGAATAAACAGTATAATTTATAAAAGTTAAAACTATGCTCATGAGGGGCCGGAGAGATAGCATGGAGGTAAGGCATTTGCCTTTCATGCAGAAGGTCACCGGTTCGAATCCCAGTGTCCCATATGGTCCCCCGTGCTTGCCAGGAGCAATTTCTGAGCATGGAGCCAGGAATAACCCCTGACCCTTGAGTACTGCCGGGTGTGGCCCAAAACCCCCCCCCCCCAAAAAAAGCAACAACAACAACAAAAAAACTATGCTCATGTATGTTATCAAGTTTATAAATTTCACTTTCTAAAAATATTAAATGCATACCTTCTCTGTTTTGACTGTTACATAATAAAATGTTTTCTCTTTTAATATAGCACCAATATGATAAAATGGTTGAAGAAAGAGACTCAGAATTAGGATTTTATAAAAACAAAGAACAAGAACAGTTATCAATGAAAGCATCTTTGGTAAGATAATAGAACCGAACATTCAATGCTAGTTTTTATGACTGGCTGGTGTTAAGGTGTAATTTTAAATAAGAGACCATATATTGTGATCTGTAGAATCAAAGAATCTTAAATATCAGAGCTGTCTTATAGACCTTGTAGGTAAGTAGTGCTCATATTTAATTTTTTAAAGTGAACTCTTTTTCAAGTGAAAAGTTGTCAGTTCTTACAAATAAGTTTGGAGCTCTCATTAAGTTTGGGGTTGCAGAGATGGGATCTGTTAGGAGAAATTGAGAAGATATATTAGTGTTAAATAATTATTTGAGCAAACTAGAAAGATTGGTTTAATAAAAACTTTAATCTTAATATAAGTATGTGTAAAGTATACTAAATATATTTTGTGGTTGAATTTGCTAGTGAAACCAATTTATTTGAACTATTATATACTTTTATTGTTTTGAGAAATATAGTGGATCACTGTATAAATTATGTATGTTTCTTTTTTTAGGAGAATGAACTGTCGAATCTCAAAAGTGAACTTTTGTCTATTAAAAAACTACTTGAAAAAGAAACAGAAGAGAAAGTAGGTTTTGTAGTGTTTGTAAAGTAACTCATTGTAAGGTGTGGGTGCAACTTTGTATTTTCACAAGCATGTTATATTAGAAAAAGGATAAATTTGAGTAACTAAAAGCACCATTTCCTCCCAAATTTAAAAGCATTTTTACTCTTGTCTAAGTATTAAACATGTGAAATAGGTTCTCTTTAAGAGGAATTCTTTTCAATATGAATACTTAAAAATTCTCATGTGTCATAAAGTACTTTAGATGTGGATTTTAGTTATCATGTTTTAGAAAATGACAGCAATGTCTTTGTTTGTATAGAGTTTTGCAATTTATAAAGTGAATTTACTCACTTTTACTTTATTTTTGACAAGCACCATGCTAACTATCCTATATATATCCACCCCTCTCCCATATTTTCTTCCTCTTCTCCTCTCCCATCTTCTCCTCTTCTCTTTTCCCCTTCCTTCCCCTCCTGTCTTCTTTCTTCCCCTCCCACTCCTTTCCTTTTGCTTCCCCATCCCTCTTCTGTCCTCCTCTCTTCTCTCCCCAACTCTCCTTGCTTCACTCTACTTTCCTTTTCTTTCTTAGTGTATTTATACAGTATTTATCTTTGTCTGACTTGTTTTACTCAGACACATGCCCTGAAGGTCCATCTTTGTTTCTCAGAACTGCTTTATTCATAATGTAATGCTGGCTTTTATTTTTGTAAGGAGAGATTGAAATCAGAGTCATTTGTCTTGAGAACATTCCTATTGTTTTAAAATATTTTTGGTCTTTCTTAATTTGTATTCTAATTTTTGGTTTTTGGGCCACACCCGGTGGCACCCAACCCCGTGTTACTCCTGGCTCTCTGCTCAGAAATCGCTCCTGGCAGGTACTGGGGACCATATGGGAATCCCGGGATTTGAACCATCATTGGTCCTGGGTTGGTTGCTTGCAATGCAAATACCCTGCTGTGTATCTCTCTGACCCTTAATTTGTATTCTTAATTAACCCTTAGAAATCTCTCATTTTTACTCTTTGGCCAATCTATATATGAGTAAGATTTTCCCATATGAAATAGTTATGGTTTTATCTGTTAATATTTTTGGGGGGGTTTGGGCCACACCCGGTGACGCTCAGGGGTTACTCCTGGCTATGAGCTCAGAAGTTGCTCCTGGATTGGGGGATCATATGGGAAACCGGGGGATCGAACCGTGGTCCGTCCTAGGCTAGCGCAGGCAAGGCAGGCACCTTACCTCCAGGGCCACTACCCGGCCTCTTCTGTTAATATTTAAATCATCAAAAATTCAAAAGAATAATAATAGTGTTTACATTTTCTTTTTTGTTTGTTTGTTTGTTTGTTTGTTTTTTGTCTTTGGGGCACACCCGGCTGTGCTCAGGGGTTACTCCTGGCTCCATGCTCAGAAATTGCTCCTGGCAGGCACGGGGGACCATATGGGGCACCGGGATTTGAACCGATGACCTTTTGCATGAAAGGCAAACGCCTTACCTCCATGCTATCTCCCGGGCCCCTCTTTTTTGTTTTTTAGGTATTTCTCAAATACCTAAAATTTTAGATATTAGCTCATCAAATTTATTTAAAAATTTTAAATTAAATTATCATGAGATAGTTAAAAGGTGGATGATCATTGAGTTTTGGTCATACAATACAGTGTTCTAACACCCACCCCTTCACCAGTGTTCATTACCAGCCATCCATTTCCCAATTGCCCTCCCATCATTTCATATCTTCACTTACCCCCAGCTTGCCTCTGTGCTCTGTGGCAAGCACTATTCTCTCCCCTCTTTTCTTTTAGGTACTTGTGTTTGCAATCCTGTTTCTGAAGGAGTATCAAGCACACCACTTTACTTCCTTTAATTCCCAATTCTTGTCCAGAGTGATCATTTCCAAGTATTACTGTCATAGTGGCAGTCCCTTCTCTGTCTTAACTGGCCCTCGTCTCTATTGTCTCTGGATATTAATTCCATACTACCTATTTTTATAATGAGTTCCATTATTCTGTGTCTATCCCTCTCCCTCTGACTCATTTCACTCAGTATATGGATACTCTCCATATCCATTTGTGTACGAGCAAATTTCATGACTTCATTTTTTCTAATAGTTACATAGTATTCCATTGTGTGATGTACCACAGTTCCCTTATCCACTCATTCTCAGGCATTTGGATTTGTTTGTGAAATTTCTCTTATAGTGTATGTACTTGCTCAACATTCTGCAATATGTTGTAGTTTTATTTGTCTTTGTCCTTTCAGTATTTCTTGTAGAGCAGGTTTGTAGTGGTAAACTGGATTAGCTTTGATTATCTTAAAAGACGACTTTCTATTTTTCATCCTTTGGTAGGGTCCATTAACTAGTGTTGCTTACTATTTACTACTAGCTTGGCATTCAGGGATCATTCATTGAGATAATATACAGTGTCTGAGTTTGAACTGGGATAAGTACATGCAAAGGAAACACCGTAATACTTCTCTTATTTCTCCAACTTCCAAGAAATGCTCAGGAAACATGTGGTTAAGTGCTAAGGCTTGAGGATGTGGTGCTGCTTGTTTGAGCCTGTGGTGCTAGGGGGCCAAGTGGTTCAAACTCAATGCTTGAGGGACCAACTTGGATCAGGAGCATATAAACCATGCTCCCTAATTTTAGTGTACTTGCCACTCACCACATTTATCATTGATAAATTTTTGATAATTTACAGTTATGTTTCTTTGTATTGGTAATTTTGAGTTTAAAAATTTGGAGATTCTCTGTGTTTCCTAGACATCTTTGATTTTTTTTTTTAAAGGGTGGGGACTATAGCTGTTGTACAACAGTGCTTGCTTTGCATTTGGCCTATGTGGATTCAATTCTTGGCATACCCTAAGGTCCCCAGAGCCCTGTCAGGAGCACAGAGCCAGGAGTTAACCCTTAAAACTGCTGGGTATGGGGGCCTGGGAGGCTTGGAGGTAAGGCATGCCTTTCATGCCTTTCATGCAGAAGGTCATCGGTTCAAATCCCGGTGCCCCATATGGTCCCCCGTGCCTGCCAGGAGCAATTTCTGAGCATGGAGCCAGGAATAACCCCTGAGCACGGTCGGGTGTGACCCAAAAACCAAAAAAAAAAAAAAAAAAACCAAAAAACTGCTGGGTATGACCCCTCCCCACCAAATCTCGACATTTGAGGTCAGAGAGCTAGTGCAGCACAGTACAGGAAAATTGGCTTGCATATGACCTATCTGGTTCAATAATCATGGCGCAGATGGTCCTCTGAGTCCCCCAGGAGTTATTCTTAAGTGAGATCAGAAAATCAACAAAAATTTAGGAAGTTCTCTGCTATTATTTCTTTTTTTTTTTTATTTCTTCAAATATGGTTTCTGCTCCTTGTGGCACTCATTACTATATGTTTACCTTTTTTTTTTTTTAACATTTTTTTCTTACACCCCTCCATGTTTACCTTTTGAAGATTTTCTTCATTTTTTGCGACTTATTTCCCTCTTCCACTTGAGTCATTGTTGGATTTCATCTTAAATTTATGATTATCTGGACCCGGAGAGATAGCACAGTGGCGTTTGCCTTGCAAGCATTTGATCCAGGAACAAAGGTGGTTGGTTCGAATCCCGGTGTCCCATATGGTCCCCCGTGCCTGCCAGGAGCTATTTCTGAGCAGACAGCCAGGAGTAACCCCTGAGCACCGCCGGGTATGGTCCAAAAAACAAACAAAAAAAATTTATGATTATCTTTCCCCCTATGATATTGAATATATATGGTATAATTACACGCTGTACTGAATTTGAGTGGACTATTTATACCCAGTATTTATTTATTTATTTATTTATTTATTTATTTATTTTTTGGCTTTTGGGTCACACCCGACTGTGCTCAGGGGTTACTCCTGGCTCCATGCTCAGAAATTGCTCAGAAATTGCTCCTGGCAGGCACGGGGGACCATATGGGGCACCGGGATTCGAACCGATGACCTTTTGCATGAAAGGCAAACGCCTTACCTCCATGCTATCTCTCGGGCCCCATACCCAGTATTTTTTTTTTAAAAATTAGTATCTCCCATTTCTTCGATAACCTTTTAGTATTTGTACAGTCCTTTTGTTGTGGATTTACATGTTGAAGGTTTTATAACTTGTTTTATTTTGTTGTTTTTTGTTTGTCTTGTTTTTGGTTTATGGGTCAAACCTAGTGGTGCTCAGGGGTTACTTCTGGATCTGCACTCAATGATTGTTCCTGATGGTGCTTAAGGGAACCATATGTGATGTTGGGGATCGAACCTGTGTTAGCCTCCTGCAAGGAAAATGCCCTATCTGCTGGGCTATCACTCCAGCTCATATTTTATAACTTGGAACTGGAATCATAGCACAGTGAGTCAAGCATTTGTCCTGCATGTGTCTGAACTGGTTTCAATCCCTGTATCCCAACCCTGAGTGCCACCAGGTGTGACACAATGTCTCCTCCCCCCAAAAAAGATTTTGTAGCTTTATTTATTATGATTATGGTTTTATGTCCTATGTTAACTCATTCAATTTTGTGTCTTTAAGTTTACCATCTGGAGATTTGTTTCTTCTGAGAAAGTTTAATTTTTGCAGAGCTCTGAATTAACTTCTCTTGTTTTCCTGTAGGTGGCACTGTGGCTTTGATGTTGGAAATCTTTTATTTATTTTTTAAATAGCCATGTAGGTGGCGGGGGAGTGTTATAGTGATAAGAAAATCCTCTGCTTGTAATATCCCTCAATATTGCCAGTGGGAATTGGGAGGAGTAAGCTCTGAATGACATCTCTAAATTGCTTCCTAGATCTTTGCAGTCTATCCAGTCTTTTATTTCTACCAACAGTTTTCTATGGAGTGTCTTGGTTTTCTGTTCAGTGGCTACTTAATTCACCAGAATATAATGTTTTAATTTTTGCTCCCCTCCCCAGCCCCGTGCCCCCAAGCTCAGCTTCCGTTGAAAGAGGATGTATATATACTGTTATTTCTATAATATATTTTTCTTTTTCCTTTCTAGATTAAGTCTGCTTGCAATGATGGTAGTTGCTATGTGCCTCTTAAAGATAAATCTACAGATACACTTCAGTGCCCTCTCCTCATTGCTGTTATCACTTACTTTCAGACAAATAAATGCACGTGACTTTCAGGAAACCCAAGCCAGTATCAATGAATGATGCCTTTTCATTTTCTTCTTCTTCTTTTGGCTTTTGAACCACACCTAGTGATGCTCAGAGGTTCTTCCTGGCTATGCGCACAGATATTGCTCCTGGCTTGGGGGACCACCTGGGACGCCGGGGGATAGGGATCCATCCTAGTCAGCCGTGCGCAAGGCAAACACCCTACTTCTGCTCCACCACTCCGGCCCAAACGATGCTTTTTCTGTCATATGTATTTGTTGGTTGTATTATATTAGGAAACTTTGTATACCAATATCTATTTTTCCATTTTTATATATCTATATATTTTTTAAGTTTTTAAAAAACTTTCTCCTACTATATCTTCTGGATATATCCATTTTTTGTATCATTTCTTTCCAAGATTAATAAAAGCATCTATGTTCTTTCTGTAAACACAATTCCAATATTTAACTTGAGCTTTCTTTCTTTCTTTCTTTCTTTTTTTTTTTTTGTGGTTTTGGGTCACACCCAGCAGTGCTCAGGAGTTACTCCTGGCTGCATGCTCAGAAGTTGCTCCTGGCAGGCACGGGAAAACCATATGGGACGCTGGGATTCGAACTGATGACCTTCTGCATGAAAGGCAAACGCCTTACCTCCATGCTATCTCTCCGATCCCTAACTTGAGCTTTCTACTTTTAAAGATTCAGCTAGTATTTCATATGCAATTGTTTTTTTTTTTTGTTTTTGTTTTGTTTTGTTTCTTTTTGGTCACACCCGGCAGTGCTCAGGGGTTACTCCTGGCTCCATGCTCAGAAATTGCTCCTGGCAGGCACGGGGGACCATATGGGGCACCGGGATTCGAACCGATGACCTTTTGCATGAAAGGCGAACGCCTTACCTCCATGCTATCTTCCGGGCCCCTCATATGCAATGTTTTAAAAATACAAAACCAGATATCATATCTCCATATAAAAGAACTAAATTTTTAGAGGTCAGTTTATTTTTATACTTTGATCATAGGAATGTAGCTAGTAATATACATATATTTTATAATCACTTTTAATAGGAAAAACTGAAAAAAGAGATAAAAGAAAATACAGTTGCCATCAAAGAAAAAAAAGACAAGGTAAGATTTTTATGCAATTCTATAATAGTTCTTTATAACAAATTGGTTTTCAATTTTTGTGTAACTTTGAATAGTAACTGCATTAAAATGACTTAAAAATTCTAGAGAATTACTTCTTCATGTACCAGTTTTCTTATCTATAAGTTAATAATAGTAGTACCTACTTCCTGAAGTAGCCATGGATGGGGATTAAGATTTTATTTTAAATGATATAAATAGTACTTAGATATAGAAAATGTCATTGTTTAAAAATATAGCAGAGGGACCAGAAAGATAATACAGGGATTAAGGTGCTTGGTTGCCTTGCCTGTGACTGACCCCAACTCAGATTTCCTTCAGGAAATGATCCATGAGCACAGAAGCTGGAGTAAGCCTTGAGCACTGCTGGGTGTGGCCTCAAAACAAACTGGTATAAATAGAAATACATATATCAGTATTTTCTATATATGTACCTGGGGAAAATATACTTAAGAATGTACTTCAAAATATGCATTGCAAATGTTCTTTATAGGAAAGTACATCATTTTCTTTTTTTTTTTTGTTTTGTTTTTAAGGATAGTGTTTTTTTTATTTACACTGACTTTCATATCAATTCATGCTTAATAACTGCATGCCACTAGCATAGATTAATGTGCCAAAAGTATATCATTTTCTTTATAGCATGATTTCTAATACATCATGATGTATTATGAAGATATTTCCATGTTCTATAATTTTTTTATGCTTTTCGTTTCTTGGGCCACTAGAGTTTTATTTTTCTTATAAGTTACCAGGGAAATGTTAATTCTCAGACATAATCACAAGGGGCCTTTTTCTATTTTGAAAAGAGCCCGTGTTCTCTCTTGAACGTGTATTAGCTCTCATACTCTCTCTTCATAGTTTTCTAAGTACATTTCAATGAAAAACTATTTTGCTTCACAAAACAGACATATCCACAAGGTGACATAGTTGTAATTCTCAACTTTGTAGGGTTTCGGGGAGTTGTTTGGGAATGATTTAGACATAGAAGATGACTAATAAATCCAGAGCAGAATGAAATTTGTTTTCATAAAAGTTACGTTATTAATAATTATCTTGAGATTTCTAAGAAAAGGACTTGCAAACATCTATGAAAAATGTTACCAAAATTCATACCTGTTGAGGAAAAAGATCACTAGAATTAGGCAAAAAAGTACAACCTTAAGCCTAGAAATATTTGGAGATTTACTTTAAGTTACCTAGCAAGATTATAAAATAACCAGTAGATAAGGTATATATATAACTTGAACCTCTATCCAATGTTTTTTAGAGTTTGTGATGACTTCTTAATACTGTATCCTAATATAAAGTCACTGCTGATTTGAGCGTCAAATCAGCTATTTGTGATACTATTTGTGTGTATTTTAAGTCATTTTTCTACTTATGTAGAGTAATTGCCATAAATACTTAGTGGCGATAGTGGTAACCTAAGAAATAACACAAAAATAATGAGCTTGAGTTTCATGTAGAATTGTTGTGAACAACTCTAGCTAGGTTCAGAGGCTGAAGAAAAAATTTTTAATATGTTACATATATAATACATATATAAAAGTAGAGTTGAGTAAGGGGCCGGGTGGTGGCGCTGAAGGTAAGGTGCCTGCCTTACCGCGCTAGCCTTGGACGGACCGCGGTTCGATCCCCCGTGCCCCATATGGTCCCCCAGGCCAGCCAGGGGCGACTTCTGAGCGCATAGCCAGGAGTAACCCCTGAGCGTCACTGGGTGTGGCCCAAAAACAAAAACAAAAACAACAACAAAAAAAAAGAAGTAGAGTTGAGGAAACTGAGTTGATATAATGTTTAAATATTTAGAATAAGTTTGCAATTTGTTAGTTCTGTGCTTTTAGAATTGAAACAAACAATTTTCTTTTTATTGTCCCTCCCTGAAAATGTCTCTAGTTCTTTTGAAATTTTCTCTTGTCTCCTGGATTAAAAAATATAATTTAGGGGAAATGACACTGATGACTAGGAAAAGGCTCATATTTATAGATGAGAAATGTCAGGACATAAATGAGAATGAATATATCTGGGATATAATAAGGGCTGGAGTGCTTATACTGTATGTATGATCCCTGGGTTCAACACTTGGTGTTCTAGCAGTTGTATATGAAAATATTTCTATGAGTATTCTTTGCCTGTTGTCCCACCTTGACATTCCAGATGGGGGCGCTGTTGAGAGCGGAATAAAAAGTTTGGGAGCAAGGTGTTCAGGGTCTTTTGCCAGAGTTGGCTGGCTTGTTGGCTCGAGGTGTGTTTTGGAGCTAGCAGCAGGCTGACAAAGGATTCTCTTTGCCCAACCTTTTACCCCTTAACCCTCCTGTCTGTGTGGATTATTTGGTGCAGATAAATATTACCAAGATCTCCCCCCACCCCCCACCGAAAGGGGACAAGAGAATGGGAATCAATTTCTCATTCTGGGAGATCTTCT
>PVKC010018063.1:0-19865 GCA_004027635.1 Crocidura indochinensis
CCAGTTGAAAAGATTAGTGGGTGAAGGTAGACCACATGCAGTACACAGATATACACTGAGAAGACAGTTCTACAAGAAAAATGTATCAAAAAGTTGACACTTTCACATAACAATACATTCTGTCATTTCACTTTATTGACAGAAAAACATATTGGAGTTTTCCTGGAAGAGCTCAGTTATGTATTATCACAATAGTTTTAGATAAATGCCTTAGTTCTGTATCCCTGAATGACCTCATGAAACATGGAAAATTTTCTTGCTTATTCCTGCTGTGCTACAAAATGAGAAGGAAGCCAATGTCTTGTGTTACTAGCCTTCTATTTTCAGGGCTTTAGTTATAGAAGCTTAAGCTTCCCATTACCTCTTCAGGGCTGCCTATACTTGGATAAATTCAGTACACATCATTATGTGCACTCAACCACTGCTGTATCTCTCTTCTAGAATAATCTCTTTGTACTGTGCAAAGTCTTAGCTGGTCACAGGAAGTTAGATAAAATAAATTCAGGCTCTATTTTCAGAAATGTATGGAAGAAGAAATGGAAAAATCACATAGTTCTAATAAATGTGATTTCTACATTGTAAGAGTCTAGTTATTACTTGCCTTATGTTTGCCATGGCTAGAATTAGGTAAGAAATGACATTTTCACTTGAAAATTTTGCATTGTGAGCTTTCTGTATAATTTTCTATTTTTATTTTTAGTTCATGTGTAGTAATTGTGCTATAAATGCATTTTCTAGTAAGCATAAACTTCAAAGAAACCTGGCAGGGTGCCTGCTTTTCAGACTTAAGAATCTATTATTAAGGATTAATAAAGCTGATATGTTAGTAAGGATTGTAGTATGGGTTTCATTACAATTAAGTTAAACAGCTCTATAATTCTGAATATATTTTCCATATTTTCAGGGGCATAGTTAATATATACAATTATATATCATTAAAATGATATGTATTTAGGGCATATAATTGGATGATTTAATATGCAGATACCTTATAATTATAATCATTGATGAGCTACTATCTTTACTATTTTTATAGTATACATATATCAACATTTAGTCTATTCACAAATTTTAAGAATATAACATTGTTCATTATGGAATATACCTTTTGCATAACTAAACTCTTACACACTTTGGCCAATATCTTCCTATTTTTATTCCTCTCTCACTACCATTTTCTTCTACTTTTACATATTTGTCTATTTTATTATAATCACTTGGTTTCTGGGTCAAACCCAGTTCATTCCAGACTCTGTGCTCAGGAATCATACTTGGTAGTGCTTTGGGGACCGTATGCTGAACCAGGGTTTGATCCAGGTTTGGCTGTGTACAAGGTATGTGCCTTATCTGCTGTACTATCTCTTCAGTCCCAATTACCTTTTCTCTATCTATTCATCCATTCATGAACGTTTAAGTTGTTCTGTCTAGGCTACTGTAAATAAATAACAGTAAAACGAGCAGGGGAGTTCTTTCTTTTCCTTTGAATAAACATCTAGAATTGAAATTGTTGGAACATAATGTAGTTTGTTGTTGTTATTTTGTTTTTGTTTTTTGTTTGTTTGTTGTTGCTGTTTTGGTTTTCGGGTCACATCTGGAAGTGCTTAGGGATTACTCCTGGCTCTACACTCAGAAATCGCTTTTGGCAAGCTCAGGGGACCATATGGGATGCCGGAATTTGAACCACTGTCCCTCTACATGCAAGGCAAATGCCCTACCTCCATGGTATGTAGTTTTAACTTAAGGAAATGCCATTTCTGTCCTCAATAAAGGCTGTATCAATCCCACCATTATGTACAAAGGTTTCCTTTTCTTTCTACACGTTCTCATCAGTACTTTTTATTCTTTGATCATTCTGAGAATTGCCATTTTAACACTGAAGGTGCTATCTTACTAAGATTTTGGTTTACATTTTTTCTCATGGTTATTAAACACATTTTCATATTATATAAATGTGTATTATTTCCTATTGTTTCCATGATTATTTTTTGGTGGAAAAATATTGAGCCATATCCAGCAATGCTTAGAGAGTGCCAGAGATTGAACCAGGTTTGGACACATGCCTTCTAAAATACCTTTGGTACATTTTGCAAAAATGGGGTCTATTCTGAGTGAAAATGTGTGAGGATGATAACAGACACTATTTAATATAACTAAATGTAGGCTCTTTTAAAACAGAAATATAGCATTTTTATGATACAAATTTTCTCCAAAATTTATATATTTCTATTAGTTTTGTAATTTTAATGATTCATAAGAGAAAATATTTTGCCCAGTCCTTCACGCTGAGGTAAATTTTTACACATTATATAGTAAGGCAGCTTGAATTCTACTTTTAGGAAGAATGAGAGTAGAATGAGAACAGAAAAGATTGCAGCTCTTTATTCTTTTTTATTGTGGCAAGATGTCATTAACAGTTGCTAAGGGGAAGATAGCTAGAAAGCTGGAAGCATGGAGGCTATTAATCTTTCACGACTGACTTGAGGAACAGATTTTCCATCTCCCCAGCCAGTTTTTGCTGTCTTTTGGCAAAGTGATCCTGGTACAAGGATATTGTATCATTTAAAGCATCAGTTTTGGCCCATGACTGGGTCATCTGTTCCATCTCAGAAGGGTTGACCTCTAGGGTATGGTAGAGGAGAGAGAGAAAACAAAGAGAGAGAGAAGAAAGAGGGCAGAGAGAGATGAAATACCGAAAGAAAAGAGCAAGAGAGGAGAGAGAGAGAGAGAGAGAGAGAGAGAGAGAGAGAGAGAGAGAGAGAGAGAGAGAGAGAGAGAGAGAGAGAGAGAGAGAGAGAGAGCTGTGAGACAGGGATTTATAGCCTAATTCCTTAGGGGGGCACCATAGTCTCAAGCCTATTGGATACATTGGACATTCCCCCTTTTGTCTGATATGCAGGATTATACCCACAGGGATCAAACAAAAATGAGAATATCTGACTATGATCTCAAATGAGCTGTGATATAAATGAGAATCATTTAGAGGTGAGAATATGTAACTCCAAATTCCTGTGGCAAAGCCACATTTTCACTACTAATCATAAAAGGCCTGAAAGACCATCCAATTTCATCCCATGAAGGATGGAGGGACTCATCAGGTTTACTCTTAGGTAAGCTCAGTACCAGGAATCCGACTCTGTCTGGTCAACCATTATGAATATTTATTACCTCTCCCAGTGGCTAAAGAATTCTAGTAGGAAAAAGTACTTATGGAAAGTGTCCCACAAACAGTACCTTTTTCAGCCCTTCACCCCTGCTATAGCAGCAGCGGAAAAGTCTACATGCAAGTCAGTGGGTCTCCACAGGCATCTCTTTCATTACATTACAGGGACAAAGACCCTGCAGGGATCTGCCTAAACATTAAAAACACTCATTTTCCAGGGTGGAGAAAATAAGCATTTCCTAGTAGGAGAAAGTCCTTGCCTATAGAATTAATAGCTCTAAACCCCCTAGATTCTATTTTCTTCCTTGATAAAGAACAAAATTGCTAATTACAGCACTAACCTTTTGTGAAATTTTCTGTATTGTCTGCAAAACACCTTTGTTTTCTACAGACAAGATCTGCCTCCTGTCAGCAACTAAAGGTTGAAAAAGAGATGCCTATCAAGAGGGAGATTGCCTTCATGTCTATTTATAGTAACTAGAGAAATTTAGTGAGGAATTACTCACAAGATAACAAATATTTTTAGGTAGCAACACAGAAGTAAAAATGTAGGCTGCCAAACACCATTTATTTTCAATCTTTGATTAGTCTAAATTCATGATGTGGAATAGGTATTACCTAATATGTATATATCCAAATTTAATTGAATGAATTACTATGATTAATTACCTCATATATGACAAATTTTGTTCATGAACAGCTGAATAAACTGAATAAAGAGAGTGGATTTGAAAAAATACCTGTTCCATAACCCTTCTTTTGTATAGGCGGTATCTGTCTAACAAGCCCACAGAACCTATTTCTTATGCTGACCTTTTATTATAGTTGACTTCTAAGTTGTCTTCTAGGTTTTGCCCAGAGATGATAAGTCAGGATGACAGGCCCGAGTGACAAGTCAGTGGGTAGGGTATTTGTCTTTCATAAAGTCAACCTGGGTTCAATGCCTGACATCCCTATAGCCCGCAAAGCACTGGTAGGAATAATTCCTGAGTGCAGAGCTAGTTACATAGAACTCAACTCTTCACTACATAAAACTATAAAGGATCCAATGGGTATTCATTATTTTTTCTCTTTGAAAAAGAGAAAATATCTAAATATTTTCCTATTCAAGATGCCACACACATTTTATAAATTGGTCATCTCTGTCAGAATTTGAATTTCCTCACTTTTGTTTATAAATCACTATATTTTGAAGAGTCATGGCCTTTTGTGGCTATTTGTATTATGCACTTCAATCTGAATAAGTCTATTTTTATGACTGAATTCAAGATAAACATTTCAATGAGAAGTCTGTACATATAGGGTTGAATAGTTCCTGCTACAAGTCATCACCACAAAATTCCAGTTAATACCATTACAGATAATTTTTCTTACTTAATGTATTATTAATAAATTCTATTTTAAAGATATATTCTTATAACTAATATTTAATCTCTGGCTGGATACTTTGAGAGTATGTGAATATTCTATTTTAACTGTTTTTTTTTTACTCCAGGGATTTTAACATCCAATTAATAACCTTTCTGTTGGTTACTACATTTACTGGTTGAAAATTTTTTCATTTTGCAAATTTTTCCAATGATAGCTGATATTTTTTTATAAAGAACAAAAAACTTTGTTTTTCATTTGAGTCACATTTATTATTGTTTATTTTTATTAATATATTTATTTAAACACCTTTATTACAAATATAATTGTAGTTGAGTTTCAGTCATATAAAGAACACACACCTTCACCAGTGCAACATTCCCATCACCAATGTTCCAAATCTCCCTCATTTCCACTCCCACCTGTATTTGAGACAGATTTTCTACTTCCCTTATTCATTCACATTGTTATGATAGTTCACAGTGTAGTTATTTCTCTAACTGCACTTACCACTCTTTGTAGTGAGCTTCATATCATGAGCTGTACCTTCCAGCCCTCCTCTCTTTTGACTCTGAGAATTACTGCAAAAATGTCTTTTATTTTTCTTAAAACCCATAAACGATGGAGACTATTCTCACTCTGACTTATTTCACTCAGCATAATAGATTCCACGTACATGTAAAGGAAAATTTCATGACTTCATCTTTCCTGACGGCTGCATAATATTCCATTGTGTATATGTACCACAGTTTCTTTAGCCATTCATCTGTTGAAGGGCATCTTGGTTGTTTCCAGAGTCTGGCTATCATACCGTATTTGCCGGCGTATAAGACGACTAGTCATATAAGACAACCCCCTAATTTTACAGTTGAAACATAGGTTTAGGCCTATATTCGCTGTATAAGACAGAAAGTTCCTGTGCTGCAACTGTATGTACCACAGTTAGCCAATCACAGCAAGCAAAGGTTCAAAGGGTATACTGGAATAGACTTCCTCTCTGACTCTGGCCCATTTGAGCAGGCTTTTGACAGTGTAGATTCGGGTACAGAACATTTTCTAATTTGCATGCATCAAAAGCCTGCTTGGATTGGCCGAGTTAGAGAGGCGGTAGAGCAGCTTTGCTGTGATTGGTGCAGGATCGAGTTGGAAAATTCATTTCGTGGCATTATCCAGTTGATTTTCGTTTAGCGGCATATTGAGATGTTTTTAGGGATATACTCAGTGTATAAGATGACACCCAATTTTTGGCTGACTTTTTTTCGTTTCATAAGTTGTCTTATATGCCAGCAAATACAGTAGGTGTGAGGAAGGGATTTTTTGTATTGTATTTTTGTGTTCCTAGGGTATATTCCTAGAAGTGGTATAGCTGGATCGTATGGGAGCTCAACTTCCAGATTTTTGAGGAATCTCCATATTGTTTTCTATAAAGGCTGAACTAGATGGCATTCCCACAAGCAGTGAATGAGAGTTCCTTTCTCTCCACATCCCCGCCAGCACTGCTTGTTCTCATTCTTTGTGATGTGCGCCAATCTCTGTGGTGTGAGATGGTACCTCATAGTTGTTTTGATTTGCATATCCCTGATGATTAGTGATGTGGAGCATTTTTTTCTGTGCCTTTTGGCCATTTGTATATCTTCTTTCACAAAGTTTCTGTTCATTTTTTCTCCATTTTTGATGGAATTAGATTATTTTTCTTATAAAGTATAAAGTACAAAAAAATTCTTGAGTATCAATATAGTTAATTTTAAATTGGATGTGTTATAATCTAATGTTTTAGAATTATGAAAATTATGGGCCTGAAAGATAGATTTTACAGGGTTAAGAAGTTTGACTTACATGCCATCAACCCTGGTATGATTCCTAGCACTACATGTCTAACCTCAGATACTACCAATTATAGATCTGGAAGACTTTGAGCATCAATCAATGTGGTTCCTGAGCTCTAGTAATTCACAATACCTCAAGGCTTGAGTATCAGTACATTCTCAGGCTTTTGTTTTGAAACACTGGATCAAATGAATTGGCTAATAATCACCAATAGGGACACCATAGCCTATTGAGCACCCCCTCCAAAAGACCCATGAGAATTAGAACACCCATGTGAGCATCTAACAATTGATAGCTTTTATAGGATTATTTTGTATATGTAGAATATCAATTTATTATAATAAAAAAGCAACTTAATCACCAATGTAATCTTGTACATAGGAGACAAGAGGCCCCTGAAACCAACATTTTCTTAATAATTACTCAAGTTCTGTGGTTAAACCATCTAAATGATATCGGCAGTCTGGTTAAACAATTTATAGATGCTGGTTTTCAGTAATATTTCTTTTACCATCTCAAGACTCCTTCTCTACTATCCCTGTTAAACAAAGCCTATAAACCAGCAATTACCTACCTCTATTCCATAATTAATTAAAAATCTGGACAGCAGGGGGCTGGGCGGTGGCGCTGGAGGTAAGGTGCCTGCCTTGCCTGCGCTAGCCTTGGACGGACCGCGGTTCGATCCCCTGGCTCCCATATGGTCCCCCAAGCCAGGAGCGACTTCTGAGCGCATAGCCAGGAGTAACCCCTGAGCGTCACTGGGTGTGGCCCAAAAACCAAAAAAAAAAAAAAAAAGAAATCTGGACAGCAAATTGGAATATACTATCAATAGAGAAACCAGTATTAGATTATTTTATTGTTAGACTATTTTTCCTATTATTCACAAATTAGAAACACTAACTAATACATTAATTGGCTTCACAGAAGCATCTGGATTTTATTGTATTTTAGTTTTTTATTTATTTGGTTTTGGGGCAACACTGAACAGTGCTCAGGAATTACTCATGAATCTGCACTCAGGCTTGTGGGACCATAAAGGATACCAGGAATTGAACCTAGGCTGTCTATGTAAGGCAAGATCCTATACACAGTACTATCTTTCTAGCCCCTGTTTAGTTATATTTTATGAATTTAGTTATTTGGGTTTTGGGCAACACTACTGTATTTTGTTTGTACTTGCCTATTATTTCTCTTGTCTTTTATTTCTAACTGACAAAGGTAACCCCAAAAGAATAAGAAATGAAATCAGTTTTAAACATTTCTGAGCAGATTATAGGCAATACATTGCATAACGAGACATGAAAATTAATGTTTTTTTCCACTACATTTGATGGTACAGAATGCTCTTTAGTGATCTGATATGAGAACAGAAGGTCATACATTTTAATATCTACTTTAATGAGAAACTTGCAGTTGATTTATGACCTTTCAAACTTGTGACTGCATTCTGCATGTACAATTGTGAGAATTCATGGTTTCTAGAAAGAGGTTTTTCCCTCTTCAGAGAATAAAGTTATAATTCTGTATCCAAAAAATCTTCAGGAAGAGAAAAATAACATGGACAATAAATTGACAACTTAAATGCAATATCATGGCCATAGCACCTTAAAGTCAAATATATGAGCACAGAAGTAGATTACTAATGATGACAAATTATCCCCAAATGACCATCAAAACATGGAATATTTTAAAAATTTGTAGGTTTGAGGAATTTATTTTAGACAAACTGATTCTGCCTCCCCAGAGGTGCAACCCTGATGTAAGGTTTCTAAAATTTCTTTGCATTGAGACCCAACAGAGATGAATGTGTGTATATGAACTGGCCAGGTGTGTAAGAGACTAGGAAGAACAGTGAATGTCTTTACCTCATCTCTTTTTCACTGTTTCTGCCTCTATCACTAAGTCCTTAATAAATATTTATATGTAATTAGCAATATACTTGTTTATTACTAACCCATTCTTCTTTGTCCGCTAATGTCATATTTATTCTAAGCTGTCTGTCCAAGAAAAATTGGATGAGTAAGTCTAAAATATTCATAATTAGGAATCAATGTAATAAGAAACACAAGAAAAGCAAAAATAGTTCACAATAAATTCTGAAAGAAATCCCTCTTTGTGGTGTATGTGTTGAGTAGCAGTATCATGATAAAGTATGAGACTCAACTTAGTGTGTCCTAAAAAGTGACACTCATGGCCTAAGAAGGATTTAGATCTCTCGATCTCTCTCTCTTTCTCTCTCTCTCTGATTTTTGGGCCACACCCAGTGATGCTCAGGAGTTACTCCTGGCTATGCAATCAGAAATCGTTCCTGGCTTGGGGAAGCATATGGAATGCCGGGTGATTGAACTGTGGTGCATCCTAGGCTAGCACAAGCAAGGCAGATGCCTCATGGCCTTGCCACCCCAGAGATAGGTATTTTTTTGTATCGTGTCCAGATTCTTTCTCCTGTACTGCTCAATCTCTCCTCAGCAGATTGAGTTTCCCTCAGTCAAGCTCAGCAATAAAATACGCATGACTGGTAGGAATTAAAAAATTGAATTGAATATTTTCTATATTCTTATTGTCACTATATAACAAAACATAAAGTATTCAAACATAAATGATATTGATACCCATATAAGCCACGTTAGGCAATATTATAAACAGTTGTGAGCTTTGATAATGTGTGTGTATATATATATATATACTTAAATATATTCATCTGTACTTATGCACATAAATACATTCATATGTGTATATACATACATACTTAAATATGTGTATGTGAAAAAAACATTTTTTGGTCAGTATCATCTTAATGTCCCTTAATACAATTCTATTCTATCAAGGAGCAAATTTGGAAAATTCCTAGCTATACAGTAAGCTGAAAACTCCAAGCTATACAGTCAGTCTCAGCTGTTATTTGAGATATTTTATAAACATTTTAAGTTGATTTTTGTGAAGGCAGATATACTACAATTTCTGAATTTCTATGTATTAATGTAACATGTTCAAAATATAAACAATAGTGCAATGATTACAAATACAAATAATTAGTATTCAAATTAGTGTTGTCCTTTTATATAATTACTTAGGTCTTAGGATGAATTTTATTTGTTATTGAATTTCTGAAGGGGTCCCACCCAGCAATGCCTAGGGCTTATTTTTGGTTTTGTGTTCAGGAGTGACCCTTAAGATTCTTGGGGGACCATACTATGGTGCTAAGGATTTGAATCTAGGTTGTTTATGTGCAAAGCAAGGCAAGGTGTCCTTAAATTTAAAATAGTGAGACCGATTGGTGAACTATAAAGAATAATATATTTGGAAAGTATAAATTTCACTTGATAAGCAACTACTTTTGCAGAATCTAAAAGGTACTTACAAATTAAAGCTTATTTTTTTTACTTTAAATTGTTCTAAAATTAGCCAAGAAAGATCTTAGGGATGGGACTTTGGCAGAGTTCCTGCTTGCATGAGGGAAGCTTCCAATTTGAGCTCAAGCAGCTACATACATTCAACCCAACACTAATTGTAATTCTTGTGCCACAAGAATATAATCTCCAGTGCACCCATACCTAGTGTGTGAGCTTCAAACATTACAACAAAGGAAAAGAGAAAAAAAAGACTCAACGTATTCCAATTACTGGAAAACGCAGATAACAAGTAAAGCACTTTAAGATTTAATTGTTGGGGCCCAGGAGATAGCATGGAGGTAAGGCATTTGCCTTTCATGCAAAAGGTCATCAGTTCAAATCCCAGTGCCCCATATGGTCCCCCGTTCCTGCCAGGAGCAATTTCTGAGCATGGAGCCAGGAGTAACCCCTGAGCACTGCCGGGTGTGACCCCCCCCAAAAAAAAAACAGATTTAATTGTTGACTTACGAGGTACAATGATTTTCCCTAAGAAAATGATTATCATTTGTATTAATTTTATTTTATTTACCATTTAGTTTTACCTTTCTGTGATATTTAGAAACTAAATAAATTGAGAGCAAGAATAAGAGAACAAAGAACATGAAATTTCCATTGATATTCTCACACTGGCAGACTTCAGTTCAAAGTTTGCCTTCCTCAATTGTTGTTCTTGTAATCCTGACTGACTAACTTCCTTAGTCCTTAATTTTCCCTTATTTATGAAAATGGAGAAAGTCTTTATAGAATTTAGTTTATAAAAATGCAAATCTAGTGCTTCCATTTGTGCTTGTAAAACCACAGTCACTTGAGCCTCCTATGTACATGATGGCATCAATGTGTTTAAATTATGATTTACAAGCCAAGAAGTCACCAAATAAAAATTTTTAATTAAAAATAAATTATTTAATTGAATTACTCTGAGATACATGGTTACAATTCTGTTAATAATTGAATTTCAGTCATACAATATCTAACACCCACCTTTCACCAGTCAGTGAACATTTCTTTCCATAATGTTCTGAGTTTTTGTCCCACCCTTGCTCCTTGTCCTCTCCTCTGTCTAACACAATGGTAGATTTTTTTCTTCTATCTCTTCCTTTTTTCTTAGACACTGTGGTTTGCAATATTGGGTAACAAAATTTTAAAAAGATGTTCATAATTTAATCCTAGTAAATTTTTGATTTGCATACTTATTTTAGATATTTATGTACTTGGGTTATAAATATTTTCCTTAAAAAAGTTCAAGAAATCTTATTTTAGAAGACCATAGGAGGAGCTGGAGAGATAACGCAGTGGTAGGATTTTTGCCTTGCATGTCGCCAATCCTGGGAGGAACTCAGTTCAATTCCTGGCATCCCATATGACCCTTGAGTTTGCCAGGGATGATTTCTGACTGCAGAGCCAGGAGTAACCACTGAGCACCATTAAGTGTGGCCCAAAAACTAATAAATCAATCAATAAATAAAGTTTAAAAATAAAATAAGAAGACTATAGGAAAAATAAGATCATTCAAAAAAGATACAAGCACAGAAATGGATCCTTCTCAACTCTTTGATAAAATGGTAAGAGCTGATATGAGGTGAACAGTTCCCGTGTAGGAGCAAGTTTCTGTTACTCTGCAGATAAAGTCTAAAGTGCATCAGGCTTGAGGGCTGCACCATCCCTGAGTAAATATACACACTACCTCTGCAGCTCCTGCCAGTCACTGTCGGCACGACTAATAGGGTCACTTTGATTAATGTTGTGAGGAGAACTGATCTCAAATGAGGCAGCTGGTGCAGACTGGTGCAGTGGTGATAAGGCACAACCAAGCAGGACCACACTTTCTTGTGTTTTCCCACCAAGGCCTGGCTTAGCAGTGAAATTTCATTTGCTCTTCCTCCCACTGTCACATTAATAATTGCATTTTCTTCCTTCATGTTTTTTAATTGCAAGTTCTTTTCCCCAGACTGTCTTCTTTCCTTTCTCACCCTGCCCTGCACTGTACAATGTCCATGTTCCCAAGTGAAGGTTCTGAAGCAGGCCTTTTATTCTCCTCTCACTCTCACTCTGGCAGTTTCACCTTTGCAGGTATCTCACAAAACGTCGATAGGCAATAAAGCACAGAAACCATGTAGGGAAATGGGAATAGGGGAGATTTACATGCCATTATCCCAAATTTAATATTTCAATATCACACATTGCTCATTTGAGACAATACCAAAATAAAAGCATCTATTTCATTTAGTGGCATATTTCAATAAAACTATGATTATGTACAGATTTAGTAGAATTTATTTAGTACACTATACACAACAGGGCATTCCTCCTTTGCTATCACACTATTCATTCTTTTGAATCTTATTAATGCATTTGAAATGCAGATTTCACTGAAATTGTGCCTAAAGCTTCTATCAAATCGGTCTTGACACATGAAATATCCAGCATTTTCACATGCAGAAAATTATACACACATGCATGCATTTGTTCCTGATATAATCTGATAGACAAGCAAAATTAATACCCATTTTGACTCTTACTCATTCACATTAAAAAGGCCCATATACTAGAAAATTTAACATGCCTTCTCTGAAGGACAATCAGAAAAGAACCACACAGAGCTTACCTGGCAGGAAGGAGGGCAAGGTGATGGCAAGGCTGCTGGAGGCCCGGCCTGCAGCACATGCATTAAACACACAGCCATCTTTGACTGGTTTTCAAGACAGAGGCAGGGGTGCTGCAGAAAGACAGCGTGAACTCCTTATATGGAATGAAGCCAGACTGGAGCAGCACACAGAGTGGGCTGAATTCAATGTGCAGATTAAAAGAACAGCTTGCTTTATATACACCAGTTAAGTTCAAAGCATTCTGGCCTTCTGCTAACAGTGGGCTTGATGAAGAACTAAATAGTGACCTGCACAAATTGGGTCTTTTGGAGACTGGACCAAGTTGGTCTCATAGTAGGGACTTAGCAGTAGCACCTATTCTTATATAGGAAAAAAAAGGCCTGATGCCTATATTAAAAAAATTACTAAATTACCATGAGATACAGAGTTAAAAGTTGTTGATAGTTGAGTTTCCATCATACAATGTTCCAATACTCATCCCTTCATCGCCAATTTCCCCAGTTTTCCTCCTTCCCATTTCCACCTCTGTGCCCCACCCCCATCTGCCTCTTCACTCACTCTCTTTTTCTCTTTCTCGCTCATCTGTTTTGACACTGTGGTTTGCAGTACTGTGACTAAATGGGTACCCTAGTGCCTATTCAGCCTGCGAAGAGGTGAATGGTCAGCACCTTGAAAGGGCTTGAGACGGGGAGGGCTTTCTCACACAAACTCTGAGTAGGATCTCATCACCAATAGATAAGAAGGATAAGAGAGGAGCTTTGGTTGGCCCAAGACAGAATCCTGGCTAGTTCCTACCAAGAATATAATCAGACATGACAAAGCACATAAAACCATTTGGCTCGGTATATTAGAATTTTTATTACTGTGTTTATTATCTAAACATTTAAGGGAGATTATCTGAGTAGGAACTCAGATAGGTTGGTAGACATATCCCTTGGATTATAAGGAGGGACTATAATTTAACTACAATTTCCCTCAGTCTGCTGCACTTCCATTAGTAGGGCAGGTCAAGACCAGAGACTCCAGATTTACTAAATAGTGCTGACTCATTCAGGATCACAGTAGTGGCTGAGTACACCCTCTGCCTGCCTCTCAAGTCACAGCAAAGCCTGGGAATTGCATCATGGGAAGGTAGATGGTGATAAATAACAGAATCTGTGGGTCAGAGGTTCATGATGGTTGTGAACAACTTGAAAAAGGCGCTGGGTACTTCTTTACCTAGTATCACATTAATTTTCAAATGTGAAAAAGCAGCAGAGACACCCTCACATAGTAACAACACTCATATTTTTCTGTCCATCCTTAGCCCACACCTGTTATATGCTACTGTCATATGCTACCCACCCCCCAATACCTCTTGCTGTCTAGACTAGCATTAATCAATCTTTCTACATTCAAAAACCTGTACCAAAGACTGCAAATTATAACTAAGATAGTAAACCAATGGTTTTCAAACTTTCTACACCTGTAGACTG
The DNA here is from genome assembly GCA_004027635.1 of Crocidura indochinensis. Taxonomy (NCBI): domain Eukaryota; kingdom Metazoa; phylum Chordata; class Mammalia; order Eulipotyphla; family Soricidae; genus Crocidura; species Crocidura indochinensis. Next base: position 13,829 of record PVKC010018063.1, read on the forward strand.
GCACTGTAGAACAGCAATAGAAAACCACTGTTTTAGAGCAAATAAGGTCTTCAGCTAATCATTCCCTACCTTAGATTATTCTAAGTCCTAAACACAAGGGAATGAGGCGTCCCTTTTCTATCTTTTCTCTGATACACAGAGACATATCTCAAAGCAAAAACACACATTTCACTTTGTATTCATGTTTTTTTTGTTATCACATCAACAGCAAGATAGTGACATCTAGAACCTAACTTTTTTTTAATTTTATATTGAGACCATTGTGAATTACAAGTCTTTCACAATTCTTTTTTCAGGCATATAGTGACAGTGAATTAGGGCCAACCCTCTACCATAGTTCCCAGCACAGATCCCATACCTCCACCCTTAACCCCCTGGACTGAACTGCTAGTTCATTTTGTTTTTAGCTTGTTATTGTTTGGGTCTCTTGATTTTATTGTTGTTGATTTTAGCTTGGATATTTAGTTCTGACCATTTTTTTTCACCCACTCAATGTATCTGAGACTGCTTGGACCTTGGGTTCTATTCACTTTCTTTTTCTCATTTTCTTTTGTAGGAAGACATAAAAAGATGAGGCAGAACAAAATGATTCACATAGTACCTAACTTCTTAAACTGAATCATTTACCTAAATAGGGTCCTGTAACTTAATGTGGGGATTCAGCCCCAAAATCTAGCAGTAGTGAATGATTTGTGAATGGACAATGACTGAAAATTAATTCAACAATCAAATACAGGATAAGTGTTTCTGACAGCTTTTGCATTGTTGTGTTTCTTTTATAAATGTGGTCATGAATTGAATAAGTGGCATCAAGCCCCAAATCAGGGAAATCACAGTAGGGTCTGTGGACACTTCTGACTTTCATCGAGATGCTCTTTAAACAATAATACTCTAGAAAATCATGCTGTTTCTCACTATGATGCCAGGACTCCCCCAACAATATAATAATTTTCATTGCAACAACCCTTCCTCCACAGCTGTGGCCAGAGCAGATGCTCCCTGTGTAGTCAAGTAAAGTGGCTCCTTATGTTTCTAAATATTGCCCTATAACCAACAATGGAGCTTAAACTCTCCAAAATTCTCCTTAAACATATACATTCAAAGCCAATCTGTCTGCCAAGTGTCCTAGAACAATGGAATTTTCTGTAGTTCTTGGGAAAAAATGAAGTCATGGAATTTGGTCATGGATTGAAATGGAAATGGAAAATACTATACTGAGTGAAATGAGTCAGAGGAAGAGGGATAAACACAGAGTGATAGCATTATTTTGTGAGATATAAAAATGATAGAATGATAATACCCCAAAAATAATAGAGATGAGGACCAGGATAAACAGTTTGTGTTAGGAAGCATGTCATAAAGAGTGGGGGAGTTCAGTTAGGGCAGAAAAGGGACCTGTATGATAATGATAGTTGGAAATGATCACTCTGGACAAAATCTGGGTGCTAAAAGGAGATGTATGATACCCCTTCAGTAACAATATTGTAAATCAGTGTCTAAAAGGTAAAAAGAGAGATGAAAAAAAGAGAGAAAAAAATATCTGCCATAAAGGCAGGTATATGTTGGGGGAGAGATGTTGGAGGCTCTGGTAGCAGGAAATGTGCACTGGATATTGGACATTGCATGATTAAAACTCAAAAACTTTGTAATTGTGTATTTCACAGTGATTTAATTAAAAAATATTTAAGAGGTCAGAGTAATTTAAAAGATTTAAGAGGCACAGTGGGTAGTGTGTTTGCCTTGCACACAGCCTATCTGGGTTAGATATGGTTCCCCAAGACTGACAGGAGTAATTTCTGAGTGCAGAGACAGGAGTAACCTCTGAGCTAATGGATGTGGCCCCCAAACCAAAAAATCTTTTAAGAAATATACATTGTAGAGCTGGTTACTGCTGGCTCAGGACTTTTCACTTACAAAGCAAAAAAAGCTCAACCCATTGAGCTCTCCCTCCAACCCTCAACGGACTTTTTTTAAAATTTTGTTTTTATTTTTGGGCTTTACCTGGTAGCAAGAGTGAGAAGAACAACTCTGCAAGGGTAAAGGTGAGCCTGAAAGATAGAGTACATTCAATCCCTAGATTCAAACCACGTTTGATTTCTGAGCACACTTGGAGTGATCCCTAAGGTCAGACAGGAGTAAGTCCTAAGTACCGTTGGGTGTGGCCCCCAAGAAATCAAACAAAAAAGAACCAAGGATTGAGAATAACTGGGGTGGGGAAAGAAATGAAACTTGTTCCTCCAATCTCAGTTTGTCTGGAAACTTCAGAGCCCCCAAGACACACAAACTCTGACTGTATTAGGCCAACCATGGGCCAGTGCACCAATGGACATGGGGGAAAGGAAAATGGAAGACCTTCTCCCAGTGCTTCTTTAAACTCTGGACTCCAAGATTGTTGCCAAACACCAAGAAAAAATGCAAGTCAAAGCTCTGGTTCCAGATCTCTGGAAAAGAAAACTCATAAACTCACCTAACAAAAACCAAAGCTGTTTATAGGTGGTGTGATGTCGACATTGGCTGTGGGTTTGGCATCAGAACACTGAATGTCTGAAAACATTATCAGCAGTTTTATAAAGCAAGGTGAATCTTATTTTTTAAAGATTAAAAAATTATGTTCATTGTTCCCGAGTTTTGTACCAATAACATACTTGAATAATTTTCCTATTGCTGCCACAATAAATTACTATGAACTTAAAACAACACAAGCTCATTTTCTTACAATTCTTTAGGTTAGGCATCTGTCATAAGAATTGCTGGGTGACAATTGATGTGTCCTTGGCAACACTGAATGATTTCCTGAAGATTCTAGTGAAGAGACTGTTTCCAGAATAGCTGCTTGTTTTCCTGGACTGAGACTCTTTGCCTACAAAGCCAGCAATGAGAAGTAGCACTAATTTCACAGCTAGATATCTAGACACTAACATTTTTTTTTTGATTTTGGGCCACACCCGGCGGTGCTCAGGGGTTACTCCTGGCTGTCTGCTCAGAAATAGCTCTTGGTAGGCATAGGGGACTATATGAGACACCGGGATTCGAACCAACCACCTTTGGTCCTGGATCAGCTGCTTGCAAGGCAAACACCGCTGTGCTATCTCTCTGGGCCCTAGACACTAACATTTTGTGTCCTTCCACATATTGGACTCAGTTTAGGGCACTCTCTCTATTTAAGTCAGCTGATTGGCAAGCCCAATTCACCTGCAACCTTTGTCATATAACAAAACATTTATTTCAAGTTGCATTTATTTCAAGTTGGATTAGTATGTGTACACTAATCTGTTTACCAGATAGCCATTCTCACCTAGCTCCTACTCATTATGTTCTCATATTCATTTCTTCCTGGTTTCCTTAGTAGTGTACCTCCCTTTCCTGAATAACTTCCACAATCCTTCAAACAAGTGAAAATTATTTTGATTAATTCTTCTCAGCTTTTGATTTACATTTCCTGCTTCTTAAATGGTGGTCCATGGATAAGGAGCACCATTACCACCTGGGAACTTTTTTGCAATGCAAATTTTCTACTGAATTGGAATTTGCTTTTTAACAAGACCCCCAGGTGATTCATATGCTTCATACTGGTACAGAATATTCTATATCATGGAAATGTTACTGTAAGAGTATTAGGCAGAAATAGCAGAAACAGTTCTTTTTAAAAATATATATACCAAAAGAAAAATACTAGCAGGCTAAAAGAAGTTAAGTAATTTGTCAAAATAATTAAGTGGAGTGCTCTCAAACGGTTTTAATATATTCAAATCACTTGGGCAGCATGTAAAGCTTTAAGAAATCCTAATAACCATTCAGCTTCTCAGATCAAAGATTCTTGGTGGAGGATGCCAATTTAAGTTTCTTTCCATTCTTCCTAGGTGTATGCAATGTGGAGTTTACTTTGCAAGTTTAGAAAACGGAATGATCAGTTATAGGCTTTCATGGGTAGTCCATTTTTCCAATGTTCCTAAGACTCTGGTTCTAAAGTAAAGTATTTCCTTCACAGGAATTACTCCCAGACTTGGGCACACTAAAATATTTATCTACTTCCCTCCATTTTTGGCAGTTAGAAAGTCCAAACTACCTCAAAACATAGAAGTGCTGATTCTCATTTTTATCTATGGTTATATTTCTTCCTGGTTCTCTCTGGAATGCAGAGTGGATGAAGGGCAGCCTGTGGAAGGCATTCTCATGGGTATTCATGAGACATATCCTCATGGCTCTCCTTAAGAACTGAGACACACTTTTAATATGGTCATCTGCAACTCATACAGTATGTAGAATCATAAAAATTGTCATTCAAAGCTTATCATCTCTCCTTATTTATTTGGGACCACATCCTGCAAAGTACAGGGATTATAATTGGCTCTGCACTCAGGAATTACTCCTAGTGATGCTTGGAGGACCATATGGGGTGTTGGAGATTGAACTCAGGTCAGCTGTGTGCAAGGAAAATGCCTTACCCACCGTACTATCTCTCTGGTCCTTCATCATCTCTAAGTGTGAGGTAGTGAATAAAGAAGAAAAGCATAGGCAGGTGGCCCTTTCTTCCTCTCTCCCAAGTCATATTGAATCCTGCCTTTCGTCATTTCCTTTAAGGAACACTTACAAGTCTTACAAACCTGGTAGCAGATGTAAGGTAATTTATTAATGGCTATTTGGGGGTGGGGTTGGGCATAACTGGCTATGCCCAGAATTTACTCAGGCTCTCTGCTCAGTGATAAATCATGGCATACTCAGGGGACCATATATACTTCTGGGGATAGAAACCAGGTTCTCTAGCTGGCCCTGTAATGTTTTTTTTTAATTGAAGAATAGTCATATATTTAAACTCACTTGTCTCTAAAGTGAAATCCATTGTACTTATCATTTCTGAGGTAGACAATGCTTCTTAACCCATATATATATATACATATATATATATATGTATATATATATATGGTGTTTTTAGGGGGCACCCCAGTGATGCTCAGGGGTTACTCCTGATTATACACTCAGAAATTGCTCCTGGCATGGGGGACTATATGGGACACCAGGGGGATTGAACCGCTGTCCATCTTAGGCTAGCGCCTGCAAAGCAGATACCTTACCGCTTTGCAGCACTGTGTCAGCCCATAACTCATATATGTTTAAGATCACTTTTCAAACAAGAAAGTTTAAGAGAGCTTTTACCAATCTGGGATGGCTGGATAATATATCTGCCCCAATAGAACTGCCACATCTCTCATCTAAGTTAAGAAACAGAAACATATCCAAGGCTTCTAATATGTGTCTTCTCTAACATTGCCCAGTTCTTGTTCATAATAATATATATTTCCCATACGTACAGATGGGTCTTCTCATTGCCTTTTACCTTGAGTTGCATTGACAAAATAATGATCTACTAAGAAAGGACAGAACTCAGCCAACATTTATGTCAAAAATTATAACAAAGAAAAGCCTGGTTTACTAAAATATAATGGAAACAAAATGTTAAGGAATGAAGATAAAGAAAAATGAGACTCTAACAATATTTAATTCTCCCTTTACTTCTAGCTTATGCCTGGTTAGGATACCAAATAGATCATTAGACTTAGCACCTTCACAGAATCATGGCACACTTATTAATACATATACTATAAAATAATTTCATTTCAAGTAATTCCATATAGAAATACATTGATTATTTCCTCTTCTGCTCCATCAGTAGTTTGTGAGAAAATTACTCAAAATACAAATAATGGTTTTTGGGGGTACTTGTATCATTTCTAGAAAAAGAAAAAATTATTTATCTGAAATATATCCTCCTATAAATATTATAATTCTCTAGAAGAAAATACAAAATCACTTTGGTTTATCAGACATTGAAATAAAATCTTATTGTATTAATTATTCACATTTCTCTCTATTCCTACCCTTTATTCACTATTCTGAATAATTATAATTTGAATTTTCTTACTATTAAGAAAACCATTTTGGGGCTGGAGAGATAGCATGAAAGTAAAGCATTTGCCTTGCATGCAAAGGGATGGTGGTTCAAATCCCAGCAACCCATATGGTCCCCTGAGCCTGCCAG
>PVKC010018064.1:0-19863 GCA_004027635.1 Crocidura indochinensis
TATATATATATATATATATATATAATAAATATATTTGCCTTTGTCTTGAGCTACTAATTTAAAGAAAAACACATTTGCTTTTGTTATTGTAGATATTCTTAACCAAGATAATAAGTTCCTCTTCTATCTTGCTTTGCTGATTTTCTTCTTAAATAAAAAATATGTACTGTAATTCTTCTCCCTTTTTTGTTGTGTGAGACAGCACTTACTCTTGGCTCTGCACCCATGGATCCCTCCTGAAAGTTCTGGACCATATGCAATGCCAGGTTTAAAATCTGTTGTGTGTACAAGACAAAGGACCTGATCGCTATACTCTTTTTGGCCTCAATACCATATTTTTCAACTACCTTTTGTCCATCAATTAGATTGATAAGATAATATTTTCTACTATTTTATTAATTACCAAACTGGGTTCACTAAATATTACATGTCTTGGATAAATCCTTTGAGTCGTAGGGTATAAGTCTTTTATATATAGTTTCTTTGAAATTGTTTATACTTTATACAGGATTTATGTTTTATATTTCTCTGAGAAGTCGGCCAATAGGTTTCATTTCTTGTTATATCTATCTATATTTTGATATTATGTTAATGCTGACCATACATAGACCTTATATATGTATAATATATATATATATATATATATATTTGTGTATACTCTTCTCTTATTTAGGGAAGGACATAATTTATGTTATTCTTGTTTTAAATATATTTATTGAGGTTACTGTGAGTTCTACCAAATATTCAAAGATGTGTCCATATTCTTTAAATATTACAAAAATAATGAAGAGACAGGAATTGTTCTTAATGGTTTCTATGAAGCTGCACTAACCTAATTACACAAGAAAACAATAAAGCACTAAAAAGAAAATGGCATACAGGGGTATTTGCTATATTTTTCCTATTATTGACACTGGTTTAATATAATTGTGTTATGAAAATATACCTATATAATTTCAATTCCTTTAAAGTTAAGAATTGTGGACTTGTGGTAATAATATGGGAAGAATCAATTTTATCAAGTAGGCTTATTATCTTTTTTAAATCAACAATACACTGAGTGATTTTGAAAACCAATCAATTAAGAGTCAAGATAAATCTAATTTTAATAATTTACTTGTATGTTTTTTCTTTCAGTTCTATACTTTTTGCTTTTTGTATTTTGGGACTCTATGCTATGGTACAGGAATGTGTAGGATTCCTTTACACTCTTGAACGATAGACCTCTTTATCATGCTACATTCCTTTTAATTGTGAAAATTTCTTGTTTTCGATCTTGTCTAAAAATAATATAGCTTCTCAATCACTTTGGGGGGAAAGGGGAAATACCCAACTAGCACTCAGGATTCATTAGTCCACTTATGTTGATACTACTTGCACAGGATAGATGGTTCAATACTAGATGCCAAGAATGTGGTATTAGAAATTGTAATGATCAGGCCAGATTGATAGCACAGTGGTAGGGCATTTGCCTTGTAGCCAACCAGGTTCAATTTCCAGCATCCTATATGGTTCCCTGAGCCTTCCAGGAGCAATTTCTGAACACAGACCCATAAATAATCCCTGAGTGCTGCTAGGTTTGACCCCAAAACCAAAATAGAAATAAATAAATAATAAATAAATGGTGATGATCACTCTAGTAGTGCTTGGGAAAGACAAGTCCACAATGAAACTTGGGCAACTCTAGGGCTACACCTATTTTCTATTTTATTTCTATTAGCGTAACGTATTTGTCTCCATCTTTTATTGTTATTGGTCTTACCCTAATCAATATTCATACGTCATTGTTAATATAACATATATTTATATTTAAAATGAATTTAGTTTGAATCAGAATATTTGGCTATCATTACATCTACATAATGCAGCTATTAGGAAAAATAAAGTCCTGAAATTTAATTATGTCTAACTGAATATGGAGATTTGTTTTTGTTTATTGGGTCACACCCAGCAAAACTCAGGGGTTCCTCCTGGCTCTATGCTCAGAAATCACTCCTGGCTGGCTTGGGGGACCACATGGGATGCTGGGATTCGAACCACCATCCTTCTGCATGCAAGGCAAATGCCTTACCTCCATGGAGATTATGCTAAGTGAATTATTCAGAGGGAGAGTGTTAGATATAGAATAATCTCATTTATTTGTGATATATAAAATAATTAAAAGATAGTCTGTTAATCATATTAAGATAAAGATGAGGGCCAGGAAGACTAGTCATGGCAGGAAGCTTGCAACAAAGTGCCATGTTTGCAGTTAGAGTAAAGAAGGATCCACTATGACCATGATCATTGGAATTGATCACTCTGGACAAAAATTGGCATGCAAGGGGGAAGGTGCAAAGGATATTGGTGATGAAAAGCATACACTAGTGAAGGGAGGCGTACAGTGTCTGATTGAAACTCAACCAAGGCAATATTTTTTAAACAAGGTGTTTAAATAAAATAATATTTTAAAAGTAAGAAATATCTATTTGCAGTATAAGTTTAGGTTTATTCAGCTATCACTGCGTCATGGTTACTATAAACATAAATTTGGGGCATTAAGTTTTTCTTATGTCATTACTTTTATCTACTTCAATTGTTCTCTAAGAACTTCTTTTTTGTTTTTTTCTGTCACACTCGGTGAAACTCAGGGGTTACCCTGGCTATGCACTCATAAATCGCTCCTGGCTTGGGGAATCACATGGGACGCTGGGGGATCAAACTTCCGTCTACCCTAGGCATGCAAGGCACATGCCTTACCACTTGTGCCACTGCTCTGGCACAAGTTTTCTAAGAACTTTTCTTATTGAATAATCTACAAATTGAGATTCTCTCAATTGCAGTTCACTGCTATTATACTGGAAACCTATTGATATAGTAGTAGTATGAGGGAGAGAAGAAAAAGTGTATTAATTTCTTATTATCAAGCCTATAACATGCTAAATATTTTGGGACTGTAAAGTGTACAAGTGTATCTAAACCCCACTCAGTTCCCTCTCAGGTGAACTGAGAAGGCCAATATTGCCTATAGTGGAAAAAATGTCATCCTCCATGTGAGATAGGTAAACTATTTTCCATGGAAAGCAATAGAGTCTTGTGGTGTATCCTCTTGGAACATTATACTATATACTTCCTCTCCTCTTTACAAAAGTTTCTAAGATATTTTTACTTGAATCTCGACTATGGATCTTTGATAGTTTTTCTGTAGTTAAGGTGTCACACATGTGGAATCACTTAATTCTATACTATCTGGGAGTTTCTCACTCCTTACATAGTTCACACTTAATAAGTTATCACAATTGATATGCTAAGTGTTTCACTAAGTTATCATTCCACAAACTCCTCATGTGAGTATGTCTGTGCTGTACTCTGCACACTTCAGAGCTATGACTTGGCTTGCAATCTCATTTATCTAATAAGTATAAAAAAGTATTTTATTGTTAATTTGTTCTCATTTTTCTTGTCTAGATAATAGAAAAAATTAATACTAATTTCTTTAAGCATTGTGATTACAGAAATGCTCATAGTTGAGTTTCAGTCATAGAATATACACCACACCATAGAATATATACCACACTTCACCAGTGCAACTTTTCTGCCACTAATGTCCACCATTTCCCTCTCACCCCAAATCCCTGCCTATCTTTGGGACAAGGACTTTGTTTATCTAGTAGAGAAAATTTAAAGTTTTACAAGTTGTCAGTGAAACTTCTTCAAGATCTAAAAGGCAACACAAAAAATAAAGACACATACCTACTCATGGATTGGGAAGATTAAAATAATTAAAGTGACAATAATCCCCAAAGCATTTTATAGATTTAATGCAATTCCTCTAAGGATTCCCATGACATTCTTCAAAGAAGTGGAGCAAAACACAAAATTCATTTGAAATAATAAACACCAAAACCAGCTAAAGCAACCCATAGGAAAAAGAAGATGGTAAGCATCATTTTTCCCAATTTTAAATTGTACTACAAAGCAATAATCATTAAAACAGCATGGTATGGGGCCCGGGAGATAGCATGGAGGTAAGTCGTTTGCCTTTCATGCAAAAGGTCATCGGTTCGAATCCCGGTGCCCCATATGGTCCTCCGTGCCTGCCAGGAGCAATTTCTGAGCATGGATCCAGGAGTAACCCCTGAGCACTGCTGGGTGTGACCCAAAAACCAAAAATAAACAAACAAAAAAAAAACCCAGCATGATATTAGAATAAAGACAATCCTTCCGATCAGTGGAATAGACTTGAGTATCCCGAGAATGTTTTTCAGACATATGAACAATTAATCTTTGATAATGGAGTGAGAGGGGTTGGAGCAATGGGACAGTGGTAGAGCATTTGCTTCGCTCTTGGCTGATCTATGATAGACCACAGTTCAATCCTTCCTCCACATCCCATATGATCCCCCAAAGCCAGGGGCGATTTCTGAGCACATAGCCAGAAGTAACCCCTGAGAACCAAACGTGTGGCCAAAAACCAGAAAAAAAAAGGGTGGTGGTGGTGGTGAGAAATGCAAAATTGAGCAAGAAACGCACCGCAAACAGCCTGTGGGCCGCGAGTTTGAGACCCCTGCAAGGTATATAGAAGAGCACGTAGCTAAAACACTTCATGACATGGAGAACAAAGGCATCTTTAAGGAGGAAGCAACACTCTCCAAACAAGTGGAAGCAGAGATAAACAAATGGGCCTATATGAAAAGCTTATGCACCTCAAAGGAAATAGTGATTAGGATACAAAGGACACCCATAGAATGGAAGAAACTATTTACTCAGTACCCATCAGATAAAAGGCTAAGATATACAAAGTGCTGACAGAACTGAATAAGTTTAATTCCATCAATAAATGGAAGAACTGAACAGACACTTTTTTAAAGAAGAAATAAAAATGACCAAAAGGCACATGAAAAAATGTTCCACATAACTAATCATCAGGGAGATACAAATCAAAACAACAATGATATACCAACTCATGCCACAGAGATTTGCACGAATCACAAAAATCAAGAAAAACAGAGATGTGGGAGAAAATAACTCTAGCCTTTATGGAAAACAATATGAGATATTTCAAAAAATGGATATTAATTTCTCATGTGATCCAGCTATACCACTCCTAGGAATATATCATAGAAAAAAAAATACAAAAGTGCCTTCTGCACGCCTATATTCATTGAAGTACTATTTACAATACCCATAATTTGAAAACAACCGAAATGCCCAACAGATGAGTGGCTAAAGAAACTGTGGTACAGGGGCCGGGCGGTGGTGCTGGTGGTAAGGTGCCTGCGCTAACCTAGGATGGACCATGGTTCGATCCCCCAGTTCCCCATATGGTCCCCTGTGCCTGCCAGGAGCGACTTCTGAGCGAATAGCCAGGAGTAACCCTTGAGCGTCACTGGGTGTGGCCCAAAAAACAAAAAAAAGAAAAAAGAAAAAAGAAAAAAGAAACTGTGGTACATATACACAATGGAATACTATGCAGTCATCAGAAAAAAATGAAGTCATGAAATATCCCTATACATGAATGAACATGGAAACTATTATGCTGATGCTTAGTGAAATAAGTCAGAGGGAGAGAGATACACACAGAATAGTCACACATAAATGACATTATGTTAACAATACTCAGAAAAAATAGGGATGAGGTCAGGAAGGCAGGCCCACAATACATAGCTTACCACAAAAAGTGGTGAGTTCAGTTAGAGAAATAACTACACTAACAACTATCATAACAATGTTAATGAGTAAGAGAAGCAGCATACTTGTCTTCAAAACTGCAGGGGCTGAGGGAGGAAGGAGAAGAGGCATTGTTGGTGGGAAGGTTGCACTGGTGAAGTGGGTGTTCTTTTTTATGACTGAAACTCAACTACAAACATGTTTTTTTTAGCCAAGATGGTGGTTCTACTACAAACATGTTTGTAATCATGGTGCTTAAGTAAATATATTATTAAAGAATAAAAAAAATGTTGTCAGTGAAATTGGAAATTGGCAAGGATTTTCTTTTCTACCTGTGATGCAAATTTAAGAGGCTGTTACTTCTATGTCTCAGTCCAGCAGCTTAGTTTTCTAGTGTAGTTCACATCTCAGCACATCCCATCTACCTGTTTAATCTGAGAGCTCCCATTTAGTAATTAAATATACTTTCTTTATGGGTCATTATAATATGATTTATGACATGTGTGTAATTGTCAGAATTACTGTTGTAATTAAAATATGAAGTGAATGCTGCCAGAGGCTTCAGTCACTCTCAGTGCCCTCATTAAAAATCAGGAGCTGACCAAATTATAAATAGACTGGTTTGCACAGTTCTCAGCAAAACCTAATTATGAAACTTATCCTTCTTCTATCAGAACACACTCCATTAGTCATGGTAATTCCAAAAGTGATTAGGTTATTTTATGTGCTGGATTCATAGAATTAATACTAAAGAGGTGGGTCGCAGTAATTAAACAATACTATGAAATTTTATTATGTCAGGTCACTCTGGGTCATAGTGAATCTCTTCCTCACCTCACAACTCACATCATATACTTACATGGAGAGTTCAGTGCATAGCTTAATTATTTTATGTGAGAACTAAAATCAAGAATTTGTAAACTCTGTACAGGTGTTCACTTAGAATGGGTCAGATAGATTTGGTTGTTAACATTAGGACAATACTTTCTCTATATGAAGAGCCAGAAAGAAGAAATCTTTTTTTTTTTGATATTTGGGTCACACCTGGCAGTGCTCAGGGGTTACTCCTGGCTCCATGCTCAGAAATTGCTCCTGGCAGGCACGGGGGACCATTTGGGCACCGGGATTCGAACTGATGACCTTTTGCATGAAAGGCAAGCATCTTACCTCCATGCTATCTCCCAGGCCCCAGAAATCTTTTTTGTTGTTGTTTGTGACACTCAGGGGTTACTCCTGGCTATAAGCTCAGAAATCGCTCCTGGTTTGGGGGACCATATGGAACACCAGGGGATCAAATCACAGTCTGTCCTAGGTTAGCAAATGTGCAAGGCAAATGCCCTACCGCTTGTGGCACTGCTCTGGTCCCAAGAAGAAATAATTTTATTTGAGATTATTTCAAGGTATGGCAACAGGAGCAGCATCAAGTGGTTCATTTAAAGTTTGAAGGAACTATAAATGATTGAGTCTCATTTTCCTTCCAGTTTTATAGATAGAGGACATAGTCTAAAGAAATTGACTGGCTGTAAATGGATCTGAAAACCAGGTTACTATCTTCCTGTCAGCCCTCTGACTTTTAAAAATGTTTAAAGCTGAATTTTTAAGAGGACATTTCTGAGCAACAAAAAATTCTCAGTATAAGACTGAAAGAAAGAACATTAATCGGAGATTCACCTGAAGTTTATAGAACACATAAAAGACCATGTGCTAATACTTTTGATTACTCAGACACATATTAGACAACAGAGCTACTCTATTTGAAATAAATATCATGCTATTTATTTGAGAGAGACTGGGTACTATGGTGAATCCATCAGTTAACTTTAGAATGAAAAAGCAAAGAAACTTAAGAGAAAGAAATGATGGAATGAATTGAGAAAGGGAGAAATGGGGGAGGAGGCAGGAGAAAGGGAAATACAAGGAGGAAAAACATAATTTATATATTGATATATGATACATATTTATTTATGTGAGACTATGAGAGCTTGGTGTTAACAGTATGTATTATTGTTAAGTAAGGACCATGAAAATGTTCCTCTGGAAGGAATGGAGGGTGAATTGGGGAAATAGAAAAAGGGAGTGAGAAATAGAAATAAAAAAAATGAGAGTAGCAAGAGAGGGGAGTAAACTAAGATAGAGAAATTTGTATCTGTCACTGAATTGAACCATTTGAAAATTTCCCTTTCTGCACTGCTAAAAAATAATTAAGATGAAAGAGAGCAAAACTATGGAGTTTGCCTTGAATAAAACAGCTTTCAGCAACCCTACAGCGATCAACCTTTAAATGGGCATATCCAGATGGCATCATAAACCAAATGTGGCAAATAAACAAAAATTCTCAGTTCATGTGGAAGGTTTTAAGAAAGATTACATATAGGAAAACCAAATGGGACCCAACGAGAGTGGATAGGTATGGCCTTGGGAGGAAGCTGCTGAATTCTAGATTATTTATCCACACCCTACTTCTTGAAAGATACTAATTTGAGATATGTGCTAGAAGAAGAACTTTACAATAAATGTTCTGGAGCGACAATATAGAGTGATAAATTAAGAAAACACAGAACTTTATGGGAAAGAAGGCGAAATATTGGCCAAAACACAGTGGTTAAAGTATGGACACTTTTACAGATTTCAGAACCAGTGAACTTTATTGCATTATGTGTGTGTATATATATGGATGTGTGAATGTGTATGTTGGAGAGGAAAGGGTATATTTGGATAACCCATGGCAGCACCATGAGTTATATATGAAAAATATTCTTAAGCTTGTGACCTTGATGCTTATGTGCAATTAACTAACATGCTTATGTTCTCTAGATGGTAAGCAATGTTTTCATATTCCAGCTACCAAGATTCTATGTCTCTTACATGTTCTTCTGCTTTCTGCTCCTAAAAATGCTTCAGAATTATTGCAGTGGTTAGTAGAGAAGGTTAGTGAGAAAAATTTCCTCCTTTATTAAAAAGACTGGTTGGATCTTTAGTTAGTTGCTTGTCATTTGACTTCAATGTTGGGAAAGAATTGGTGGCACAATAAAGCTGATGTCTACCACCAAAAGATTAAGGCTCTAAATATTTCTAGGGACACAGTTCACTTTCATGTGTACAAGGCCTTGGAGACTTCTGGTCCCGACTCTTCTGTAAGAGACTCAATAACTCCATGGGGCTCCTTTTTCTTCTCATATTGATCCCAAGGATTCTGCTGAACAATTTGAATTACACAGAATCCTTTGTGTATCCCCACAGGATGATCACACAATAGCCACTTAAAATCGCAACTTATTTTTTTGTTATGTCTATCTTCTTGTTCCATTGTGGGATTTCCCAACAACATTTATTTTGCTTTTCAGGATGAATATGACACTCCACCTCCAAATGAGATATGTTTCAACAAGAGGCACACTGAGGAAATGCCTTTGAAATCACATTTGTTGGCTCACTAAAGTCAAATACAGCCTTTCATCTTGCCTGAAATCCAAACAGGGTGATTGCCAGTCAGGGATTCCAACTAGCTTGTGAAATTGGCCAAAACAATCTGACAAAAGGGATCCCTTTCCTCAACAGCAGCTTCTCCACCTTATTTTCTCTCCTTTTTAGCTTGAGAACACACAATTTTGCACTTGTCCTTCATACAAATAACTAGAGGGTGGGAATTATTCAGAAAGCTCATGTTCGACACCCCATCTGTTCATTTCTGACAGCAATATATAATGTAAGGCTATAAAAACTTGAAAAATAATGTAACATAAAAAGGGATTGACTCAGCTCCAAGAGGCCATAAATGGTAACAAATACCACTGGATGATTTATTTCTTGCTGTAATCTTTACAGTAAGTCATCTTTCTGACAGGTTTTAATAATATTAATGCCCAGAGCAATCCAAATCATCGCCAATAGACATATTTATCAAGCTGCCAATCCGAGTAAATGAAATTCTATAAGCAATAATGTTACGTGTTTAAAGGAAGCTAATAAAACAAGTCAGAGGAGAAATATTACTTCAAAGTATTCTCTGCCTCTAATCCAGTCCCTGTACATTATACAGCCAACATGCAAATCTTTCCATACTTGATTTATTGCTCCAAAAATACCAATGACCTTTTCCCAAGCTTCTGTATATTCACTCGCATGCATTTATAAAGTCTGTAGTGCATCCTGCCAGAATCGTTGAACATTGAGGCACTTAGCATTTATTGTTGTGTTCACCTTGCTTTTTCTACAGGTACTTGATTGGCAACTGTAGTTATTGATGTCTAAGTTTCCAAGTTTTATTAAAATGTAACACATATATGAGGCAAAAAGCAGTCTTTATAGGTTCTACTAAAACCTTGAAGAATAAACTCCATGAGCAAAGTCCTAGTAGATCATAAAATAGCAGGTGAATTATATTCTAAGGAAAACCCTACTGTATTTTTCCTTCAATTTGGTTTGTTTATAGTTCATTAGCTGTCATTCCTGCAGAACCCAGTATGCTAGTTAGGCATTTGGCATTTCAAGCATAGTTCAAGATATGCCTCCTACAGGAACCCTTCCCTCTTCATTTAAAAAATTCTCTAATTTCTAGCACAATACATGACCTATCACATAATATATCTTTCTAATTACTGAGTTCATGAAGAACTATGCATACCAAAACACTCACCAAATATTAGATTAAAAATACAGTGAACTGGGGCCCGGGAGATAGCATGGAGGTAAGGCATTTGCTTTTCATGCAAAAGGTCATCGGTTC
The DNA here is from genome assembly GCA_004027635.1 of Crocidura indochinensis. Taxonomy (NCBI): domain Eukaryota; kingdom Metazoa; phylum Chordata; class Mammalia; order Eulipotyphla; family Soricidae; genus Crocidura; species Crocidura indochinensis. The sequence continues at coordinate 10,376 of PVKC010018064.1, forward strand.
GAATCCCGGTGCCCCATATGGTCCCCTGTGCTTGCCGGGAGCAATTTCTGAGCATGGAGCCAGGAGTAACCCCTGAGCACTGCCGGGTGTGACCCAAAAACCAAAAAAAAAAAAAATACAGTAAACTAATTTATTTGGTCCATTCTGCAATTGACTGATTTATCAAAAATTTTTCTCCCATTATCTCACATTTGCTGTGTTTCTATATATTTTCTAAATGTAATTAATTTTTACCATGATAATTGGTGTTGGAATAGGTATTCTGTCATAATATCTATAATACTATCACTATCTGTACTTTTTCATATGCATACTTTCTCACCACTAATAGTCATGTTTGTTCCTGAGAACCCCACTTCCTGATATATTGAATGTCAGGAAACCTGATTTAAACTGAGTCAGTCAAGCACTCTCTTACTGGAATGAGAAAAACTCAAGATATAGTCACTAAATTTGTAAGTTCAAAGCTTGGATGAGACTTTAGATGACAACAGGAAGAGAATTAATAAAGCCTTTGTGTGGAGCCAGAGAGGTGGTGCATTGTCTTACAAGCAGCTAACCTAGGACTAAACTGTAGTTGGATCCCCAGGTGCCCATATGATCCCCAAGCCAGGAGTGACTTTTGAGCTCATGGTGAGGAATAACCCCTGAGTGTCACTGGGTGTGGCCCAAAACCCACCCCCACAAAAAGAATCAAACATAAAGCCTTTGTGAAAATGTGAAACCTATTCAACAGCTCCTATAATGTGGAAACACTGTACAGTTCTTCCTAACTAGGGAAGAGCTGGCATTTTAGGGCACCTGTTTCTGGTCTCTAGCTTTAGGATCACTAGGAGAATGTAACTTTCTCATTCTTAGTATCTCTGTAGTGTATTTCTTAGGAGACTTTTTCTTGACTTTCTTTAGTTAAAATGGATTTTGTTGCTTACAGTTAATTGGAAATTAGCTTAAATATTTATACTTTATTGATAAAATATAAAAGAAAGAAAAAATCTGTATAAAAGACTTCATGAGAAGTATATTTTTGTTTAAAAGGGATTTATTTTTAATAAGAAGCTTGTTTTGGGGGATGAGAATGGAGGTGTTAATACAATATAAAATTATTTGCATGTTGGTAATTTATGGCCTTGTGAGTTGTGATTTTAAGACATAGGGAACTATAAAAATTTATAAGGCATGCATGTGAAAAATCATTTTATATATTTCTATAGGGAAAGGATGATACAATGTGCCCTATAGAAATATATAAATACCACTGTACTATTACTAAAGCCCCTCTAATGATATTTAACTGCATATAAAAGCCACTGAAGGTAAACAATATTGACAATATTTATTTTTCTGAGAGTGCAGGCTGAGTGGTGGACAAGCAAGAGTTATTCCAACAGCAAAGGTGCACTCGTGGCAGAGTCATGGTGAGCACAGGCTGTATTGGTGAACCAAGGCTGGCTTCAAAAACAACATAGTTGCCTTAAATAGCAGAGTGGTGGAATTGCACACTGCAGCAGACTGCAAGTAGCTCTCAACAGTAATGGAGTTTCTAGATTACCCATTCCTATAAGTCTGAGACAAAGCAGACTACGGTTCAAGCAACACAGGATAATATCTCATGCAGATAAACTCCCTTGACACCATTCTGTCTATGGGAAAAACTGATAGTCACATAAGAAAGAAGCACCCTGAGACCACAAGAAACCATGGTAAATCAGTGCAAAACTCCACTAAACTTGGTTGATTAAAACTGCAATAGTACAAACCATATCAGAACAAATCCCTTGTTTAATATCTCTAAAATAAAGTTTAGAGTAGAAATAGTTAGGATTTTCAGCAAGTTCGTCAATGAGGCAATGATTGAACTACCTAAAAGACATCGGAGTATAAAAGAACAGAACTGAGAAAAATAAAAATGATATGTTGTAACTAAAAAACTTGGTAAGCTAAATGAATAATTCAGTAGGTCTTACCAGCAGAGTAACAATTACTGAGAACAGAACTGTGTGCTCAAAGATGAAGCTGAAACTCTTTAGTCAACAAAAGAAGGTGGAGAAAATCTCAAAGTAGACAAAAAGAAGATGGAGAATATCACCAAAACAAACAACAGAACTTTGGGAAAAATAAAAATAAAATAGCATAAGAGTCATTGGGGTTCCAGAGAGTCAGGAAGAAAACATATATGAAGAAGCAGCAATTAAAGATATCATTGCTGAGAAGTTCCTAGAACTGGAGTGCATGTGCTCACATCCTGGATACCTAAAGAGTACATGCTTAAGAGATAAAATAAAAACATCTCAAGGCACAGCCTAGTTATAATGATGAAAAGCAACTGAAAACAGGAAGATCAAAAAGAGAAATTAATTACATAAAAAGCATCCTTAAGAATTAGAGCATATTTATCATAAGCAATCATCCAGGACTGAAGGCAGTGGTGAGATATAGTGAAAAATCTCAGCAAAATGAATGCCTCACTAAGAATACTTTACCCTGACAGACTCTCATTCAGGTTTGAAGGTACAATACAAAACTTCATGAGTAAACAATAACATAGGAACTTTACAGACTGAAAAATCAAACTTTAAAAAAGAACTAAAGGGGGTACTTTAAGGCATGACAACCCTCACAATAACAGGAAATGTTTATAAAAAGATGGCATAATTCTCTGTAACAATCATCTCACTCAGTGTCAATGAGCTAACCACATCAATTAAGAGACACAGAATACAAATATTGATGAGAAAATTGAAACCAACATTCTTCTACCTACAACAAACACATTTGAATAGGGTCACTTCCTAATGATCAAAAGATGCACACAGCAGGAAGAAATCATGCTCCTAAATATATATGCACCCGATGACATACCAAAAAATACTGAAAATAACTTTTAATCGGAAAAGAAGATATCAGTTGTAACACCATAATCATAATTAAAGGCTTGAACATCACTCCATAACCTCTTGATAGATCAGCCAGATTAAAACTGAATAAGAATATACTGACTTTGAAGGAAGAAAAGGAAAAGAGAAGATTAGTATATATACATATGGTTTTTAATTTCTCAAAAGCCAATTATATATCCTTCTCCAGTGTACATGGAGCAAGATAAAACACCTGCTGGTCACAATACATACCTCCATAAAATCAAGAGAATAGAAATAGCATCAATTATCTTTTCAGAAGATGATGTACTAAAAATAAAAGTGATATACAAACAAGAACAGAGAAATAACTTCCACACCTGAAAGTAATGCAGCTCACTACTGAACAACCAGTGGGTCAGAGAGAAAATCAAAGAGGAAGTGAAAAGATTCCTGGAAATATATGAGGAGGAAATATCAGAATTTATAGGTACATCAAAAGCAGTATTAAGGGGGAAATTTATAGCTTTGCAAGCATTCATCAGGAATAATGAAAGCGCCTACAGAAAATAACTGTACAGCTTAGGTAATTGGAAAACTACAAACAGAATGAGCTGAAAATTGGCAGGAAGAAGGAAATAAAACTTAGAGAAGAATTAATGAACTGGAGCTCAAAACAATAGGACAATCCAAAAGATCAATGACAGCAATAGTCTGTTTTTTGAAAAAAATAAATAAGATTGATAAGTCATTAGCAAGACTCACAAAGAGGGAATCTTAATAAACTGTATCAAAATGACACTACAGAACTTCCAAGGATAATCAGACTACTTTGAGAATCTTTCTGCCACAAAGTAAGAGAAACTAAAAGAAATCGAAAAAATTTTGGACGTCTTTAACCTCGGAAATTTGAAACAAGAGGGCTTAGAATAGAAGAACAAACCTATGATTATTGAGGAAATTGAAATGTTAATCAAAAGGCTTCTCAAAAACAAAAGCCGTGGACCAGATGGATTCACAAGTGAATCTTTCAAACCTTAAAAGATGACCTATTGGGCCCGGAGAGATAGCACAGCAGCGTTTGCCTTGCAAGCAGCTGATCCAGGACCAAAGGTGATTGGTTCGAATACTGGTTTCCCATATGGTCCCCCGTGCCTGCCAGGAGCTATTTCTGAGCAGACAGCCAGGAGTAACCCCTGAGCACCGGCGGGTGTGGCCCAAAAACAAAAACAAACAAACAAACAAAAGATGACCTATTGACAATCCTTTTCAAGGTCATCTAAGAATTTTTAAGCAGTTTCTATGAAGCTAACATCAGCCTCATACCAAAAGCAGAGACTCTACACAAAAAATAATTATAGATTAATATCCTTGATGAATATAGTTGCAGATAATTTTAACAAAATATTGGTAAATACACTCCATGGTGGGAAAGTTTTGAGGGAGTGCAGTTAGGGCATAGAAGGAACCACTATGACAATAATTTTTAATGACCACTCTGAACAAGAACTGAGTGCTGAAAGGAGTCAAGATGAGATATATGAAACCCCTTCAGTAACTATATTTCAAACCTCTATTTAAAAGGGAAAACAATGAAAGAGGGAAGGAGAGAGAGTGTGATAGAAAGTGATAGAAAGAGTGATAGAGTGATGAGAGAGAAGAGAGAGAGAGAGAGAGAGAGAGAAAGAGAGAGAGAGAGACAGAGAGAGAGAAGCAAAGTTTGCCAGAAAGGCAGGTCAGGCAGGAGGAATTCAGGGGAGGCCGGGGTTGGTGGGAAGCAAACATTGGTGACAGAAAATGTGCACTTATGCAATGGTGAAGAGATGAGTGTTGAACAGTATATAACTGAAACCCAGTCACGAACAATTTTATAACTATCTCACAGTAATGCAAAATTTAAACGAATAAAATAAAAACAAAATACTTTCACTTAAAATTTTATTTTCTGATACATCATGTTAGCTGTCATTTAGGAATAGATAAGTAAGGAATAATACCTGACGTGTGGAAAACAGTTCAAAAGCCATTTTTATGGTGCTTTAGAAAGAATTGAGAATAAAAAATAGATGGAAATGGTGGTTTCAATTTACAAACTAGGAAATAAACTAATCACTCAGCTTTGTCACTAGATTAATTTTATCTTCATCCAGACTGTTAGTCCAGGTGTTTACCGCTGACAGACCCAGCAAAATACTCGTTTGCTTTATTGTTTACATGCTGTGGTTTAGCTTTTCGTTTGTTTTTAATGGCCTTGACTTGTGCTTTTGAGTCCAGTAAAGTAAAATGAGTCAGAAAAATGATACTTGGGGAAAGTTTTAGTTTTGAAATTTTTTACCTGATTTATCATTAAAAACAAACAAAAACCCTTGTTCTGAAATCCAAATACTTTTATTATTTCTCCATTTCTTCTCAAACTCTTTTGACTCTATTGCTCTTCTCATTAATATTTAACTTCATACACTTCCATTCTTTTTTTTTTTTTTTTGGTTTTTGGATCACACCCGGCAGTGCTCAGGGGTTACTCCTGGCCCCATGCTCAGAAATTGCTCCTGGCAGGCACGGGGAACCATATGGGGCACCGGGATTCGAACCGATGACCTTTTGCATGAAAGGCAAAACGCCTTACCTCCATGCTATCTCCCGGGCCCCACACTTCCATTCTTAAAGTGAAAACAAATTAGATAGGAGTTTGGCATTAGATCATAGGTTGGGAGACAGTTTGAAAAAGGGTCCTGTTCCCTGACCATTTTCTATTAATGTTTGCTTTTACATACTTGTTTTCTGAGTAAGGAGTTTATGTTTTTTCTACTATATATCCTGATTTAAAAAAAAAGCAACTGAAAAACTTATTGCAGAACTAAGGGATTGAAAGAGGAAAATAGAGGAGACTGAAGCAATGGTAAGAAAAAGGAGAAGGAAAAACTGAGACCACTTCTGATGGAGATGAAAATCTCTGATAAAAGATTAAATGAGCACTCACTTAACATAAATTTTCCTTTTCTTTTCACTTTTCAATAAATAAAAAAAGCAAATTTCTATGTTGGAGAATAAATCTTGCAAAACCCTCTGTAAGAAGGAATATGTTCAAGATTTACATAGATCATTCGCTTATGAATAAAGATGCTTTTGTGTTCTTCCTAGTTCCAAATAACTCTTACAATTAAAGTTCTATAACAAAATCTCTTTGATTGAAAATACATTGTATGCTCATCCAGAATGTTTTCTGTTGGGTTTCATTCTTTAATATGTTCATCCTTTTCCTCTACAAATTTCCCCTACAGAAAACAACAATTTGGATCCAGAATTTATATAGAAGGGTCAGAAACTTATGCCACTGGGTTCACTGATTTATTTTCTCCTACATTTTTCCTAGGTGAGCTTAAGGGGTGCTGATAAAAATCAATTACTTTTATTCAGGTATACATGCAGAGAACTATACCTGGGTGGTTGAGCCCTTTTATTAGCATACAGATGCTTACTATTTGGTCCTACAAATCCTCCTTAATTATATTTAAAAGAAAGCTCCAATGGTTATTTAAATTTTATATATGTATATTATGCTTATATTTTTCTTAAAAAAGTTAAAAAAAAGTCTAGAAAAAACTACCTATTGATCCTGACAGCTCAATATCTATGCTTTTTGCAAAAACTGAAATCAGGGATATTTAGAAAGGGCCAAGTATATTGAGATTTACCCCCAAAAGTGTGATAATCAGGGAACAGGCAATAAAATCAAAGAAAATATTTTAGTTTAGGCAAATCTGGCTTATCAGTATGGAAATATTTTCACACAGTATGAAGATCTAGAAATATTAATATGTTATTTGCTTGTAATAAAATGCAAATGTAAAGTTATTGATCACAATAATTACATAACTGTGGACATTTTTATGTTGGGAGACCATTTTCTTTTTTTTCAATTACTAAGCCATACCAATTGATTAAGATGCTTCTTAGAATCTCTGTCTATAAATTTTCCTCTTCATATTTGTTATGAATTTTCTGTTATTTCTCTTTTCCCCTTCATATGTTTACATATGTAGATATATGCATATTGATTTGCTTTGTTGATTCTTACATAGTAATGCTAAAATCTCCTTCCCTCAGTACTTTATAATTAAACTATATACATTAACAGTTACATATTTATTGTATCCTTTTTTCCCAATATTTAAACAGAACATTTTAGGTAAAGTTTTAGAAAATAGCTGTTTCATGCAGACTTGTTTTTCCTGGCTTGTTTGCTTATTTGTTTGGTAAATTTGCTTTTCTCTACTGATATCTTAAATGAAGACATAATAATACTTAAACTTCTTTAGGAAGAGTCAGAAAGCAAAGAGGCAATTATCATCTTGATTAAAACTGGAATTTGGAATTAGAAAGGGCAGGCTCTGAAAGGAGGGTGTAGTTTTCATTAAAAGGCAAAGGGCACAGTACAGTATACAGATGACAGTATCTCCTGGTTAATGCGAGGACATCTCTGCCATCTAGTCTGATGGTATATCTGGTTTCCAGAGGACCCTAGGTTCAGAGGAAAATCAGGCTCAAAAACAAAATTAAGGGATTATTTCTTGTTGGTTTTTTTTTTGGCACAAGAATTTTATGTAGATCTACACACAATTATCTATTCATTTAAAGCACAAAACTATAATATGTAAAAAAAAATTCTTGATGTTTTAAGGAACATGATTTCTTACAGAGAGCTAGGTTTGTAAATACAAGGAAAAAAATTTGGGAATGACTTGGCTTTTCCTGGGGCTCTGAGGAGAGTAAAGTAGGTTTCCAGGGATTCTGGTTATTTAGTTTACTTTTTTTTAGGACTATCTGTAGCAATATTTTAGAGTTAAATAGTGAAATATCTGTTCCTTTTAATTTGGCAGCAGCAAAGATCTCAGGGAAAATAAATAAATGAGAAATATTTAATCCCCACCATGTAATCCCAGGATATGGAAACTCACTTCTCTTAAATACCTCCCTCTGGCATAATTGACTTTTCATGTGCATTTTAATAATGATATTTCAGCAGGTTGCATGAAGTTTTTTTCTTCTGTTGTTGTTGTAAATTATGGTTTGCAAAAAGAAGTGTTATAAATCTAATTACATTTTCACGTATATTAACAAGTCAGCACAATCTTTCAGCATGTTTACCAAGCAATTCCAATATTTACAACTGACCTAATTGGTTGTGGGGTAGAAGCAGAGAGCAGTATTTTATTGTCCTGATAGCTGTGCAAGGGACTGAAGACAGCTGCTGAGGTGTAAAGCTTCCCAGTAGCCCTGAAGTATTGCTGGCCTTGAGTTCGCTTTCATCAGCTATAGAACAAGACAGAAAGTAGGCAGAAAAAGGGCAGTGGGTGCTGGGGTGGGTAATGGAAGTGAAATTGAAGGCTAAAAGAGGATTCTACTGAAAGCATCACTCTCGCATTCTCTCTCTCTCTCTCTCTCTCTCTCTCTCTCTCTCTCTCTCTTTCTCTCTCTTGCAAAGATTTTCCCAGTTATTTTCCCAATATGGGACTTTCTTTCACAGAGTCAAACACTAGCTTGATCTTGATGAGGTTGGATGAGAACTGCTAATTGAATTAAAGAAAATGGCATATTAGATAAACTTTCTCATATTTGACACTGAATTAAAATGGACAGTTGTATGCAATATTTACTCCAATGTCATGATGGTCTTTTGGAGCCAAATCTGGTTCTAATGTGTGTTAGATAGTTATTATATTCTTGTGGCCTTAAAACTATCTAAATCTGGAGATATAGTGCAATTGAAGTGTTCACATGGCTTACCTGGGTACTATTCCAAATTTCCTTGGTATCCAATATATACCACCCAGTGAGCAAAAACAAACCAATCGAAAAAAGAACTAAATAAATTGTTCCTATAGAAAAAAGTCCATTTGTTTCATGGGGAGACAAGAATCTCCTAGATTCTTACTAAAAGTGAGCTTTCCTGAAGTATTACTACGACTCAGAGTCAATTTATATGACAGTTATCTATAAACTCTCTTTTCTACCAGTGTAGAATGCTAATCAAATTTCAATGGAAAGCTGCTTTGAGGTGATTCTCCAGAGCCTGAGAGTTCAGTTTTTTGTGGGGTAATCCTGTTTGTTATGTCATGATAATTGCTAACATTAATAGAGTGCTTGCTTTTGCCTAAGAACTTTGTCAAGGGTCTATACTTAATTCTGTCATCAGCTTTTAAAGTTGGTGTCCCTTGTTTTACAGAGGTAAGATCTTCTGCATTCATGATTGCACAGTGTGGCAGTCACCCAGCATATTTGGGTCCTGACAATTCACTTCTAGAGTCTCTGCTAAAGTGACAGGATCAGGCGGCTTCCTCCCTTATGTCTCTCATCTGACATGCCCTAGCCTAGCACAGAAAAGCTTTTGAAGAATAATTTTACTTATACTGTTGGCTTTTGTTGGTGGTTGCTGAAAAGCATATCTCCTTTCAGTTGATGCCAGAAATCCTTTAAGTAAGGTCTTTTTTTCCATAGCTGAACTAATCCTTGTGAAAAAAATTCTTCAGAAAGTTTCAATATTCTAAATTTGCGTGAATTAATTTTTGTAAGCTTGTTTGATTTTGCAAATAGTGATTCAAGTAGTTGACTGATATAAAAAGTGTCTAAGGG
>PVKC010018065.1:0-19863 GCA_004027635.1 Crocidura indochinensis
CAATATTTCTATTGTCTTTGTATATTATTCTCAAACTAGAGGATTTTTATATACCACAAATGAGTGTTATCATTCTATGCATATTTCTCTCCATTTGATTCAGAATAATGCTCTTCATATCTATTTGTATATAAATAAATTTATTTTCAGTTTTTTTCTAACAATTGCATAGTATTCCACCATATAGATTACCATGGTTTTTTTCTATCCATTCATCTGTTCTCAGGCCCTTGGATTGTTCCCAGATGCTGGCTATTGTTAACAATAAACAAAGGAGTGCAGACACATCACAAAAAACAAGAATATCTAATGTTGGTGTGGATGCGAGGAGAAAGGAACTCTCTTTCACTGCTGGTGGCAATGCCATCTAGTCTAGACTTTCTGGAAAACAATATGGACATTCATCCAAAATCATGGAAATTGAGCTTCCATATGATCCAGCAAAAATACTCCTATGGACATACCCTAGGAAAAAAAACACAATACAAAAACACAATACAAAAAAATTCTCTATAATCCTATGTTAATTGCAGCTCTATTTATAATACCAAAATCTGGAAACAACCCAAGTGCCCAACAACAGATGAAAGGCTAAGAAACTGTTGCACATCTACACAAAGGAATATTATGCAGCTATTAGGAAAAATGAAGCCATGAAATTTGCCTATATATGGATGAACATAGATAATATTATGTTGAGTGAAATACAGTCAGAGAGAGAAATAGACAAAGAATAGTCTCATTCAGATGTTGATTTAAGAAAAATAAAAGACAACTTGGTAATAATTCCCAGAGACAACAGAGATTTAGGCTGGAGGGACCAGCTCACAACAAAGAGAAGTGAGTACAAGTAGAGATATAACTGCACCAAAAACTACCATAACAACAATAGTGAGAGAAATAGAATGCCTATTCTGAATATATACAGGGTGTTGGGTAGTAGGGAAGTGGGGAACATTAGTGGTGGGAAAGTTACACTGGTGAAGGGTGGTATACATTTAGTGACCAAAATCCAACTACAAAATTTTTGTAACCAAGGTGATTAAATAAAGAAATAATATAAAAACAGTAGTGCAGAGTGCTTTTCTACATTGTGTTTTTGGGACTCTAAAAGTGGTATTGTTGGGTTGAATGGAAACTCAATTTATAGTTTTTCAATTATTTTCCAAAAAGCCTGAACATTCCCAATAGCAGTAAATGAAAGCCTTATTCTTTTTGCATATTCACCAGCATTGGTTGTTCTTGGTTTTATGTGTACCAGTTTCTGTGGTGTGAAATGCTATCTAATTGTTGTTTTGGATCTCCCTAATGATTAATAATATGGAGCATTTTCCCCATGTGTCTTTTGGTCATATGTATTACGTGTGTGTGTGTGTGTGTGTGTGTGTGTGTGTGTGTGTGTGTGTGTGTGTGTTTGGGAGGATTCACACCCAGCGGGGCTCAGAAATTTATTCCTGGCTAGTGCTCACAAATCGCTCCAGGCTTGGGGGACCATTTGAGGATGCCAGGGATCTAACCCACATCCATTCTACCATGCAAGGCAAATGCCCTACCACTGTGCTACCACTTTGGCCCCAGTCATATGTATTTCTTCTTTGAGGAAGTTTCTATTCATCTTTTTCTCAGTTTTTCATGGGAATGGATATTTTTCCTTGCTAGGTTCCAACAATACCTAATATATCTTAACCATTATCAGATAGATATTATGTGAATAGTTTTGTTCATTCAATGACAAGTCTTTGTATATTGTTGACCATTTTCTTTGAGGTGCAAAAGCTTTTTAGTTTAATGCAGCATCATTATTTTATTTGTGCTTCAACTTGTTTGGTCAGTGGTGTTTCATTATTGAAGATGGCTCTATCTTCTATATCATGGAGAGTTCTTCCTACATTTCTTCATGTTCTTTTTGGATTCATCTTGATATCAAAGTCTTTAATCCATGTTGATTTGTCCTTTGAATTCAGACCTCCTTATAATGGCAATGAATATGAAAATTTTGGGGTTTTTTTTTTGGGTCACACCCGGCAGTGCTCAGGGGCTACTCCTGGCTCCATGCTCAGAAATTGCTCCTGGCAGGCACGGGGGACCATATGGGGCACCGGGATTCGAACCGATGACCTTTTGCATGAAAGGCAAAAGCCTTACCTCCATGCTATCTCCCGGGCCCCAGAATATGAAAATTTTTCTTGCACATAACTGGACAGCTTTCCCAACATCACTTGTTAAAAATAACTTTCCTTGGTCCACTTAAAACTCTTTTGCTTCTTTATCAAAAAGTAACTTATCAATATTTAAGGATCTATCTTAAGATATTCAATTCTATTCCAATGATCTGTCTATCATCATTGTAATACCAGGCCATTTTAATTGCTACTAGAGTTTGAAGTTAAGGTAAGTTTGCTTTTTATCTTCTTTATCTCAAAGATTGCTTTAGTTATTCATGACAGTTTGTTTCATATGAATTTCATAAGTGCTTGATCTATTTCTTTAAAACTGCACTGAATGTGTACATTTTGGGGGGGAGTATTGTCATTTTAATGAGGTGAATCCTTCTAACCCAGGAGCAGAAGCTATACTTTTATTTACTCACATCCTCTTTTAATTTTGTGTATGTCATTTTCTTTGTGTAAGTCTTTCATCTCCTTAGTTAAATTGAATCTGAGGTACTGGATTTTCTGAGGGACAATTGTGAATGTGATTTTTTTACTATCTAATCTCCTCTTTCATTTTTTGTCTATTAGAAAGCAATGGTCATTTGTGCATTAATTTTGTAGCCTGAAACTGTACTGCAAAACCTATTGTTTCTAGAAACTTTTTAATAGAATCTGCACATGATGATGAAGATAATTCTTCCCATCCCAATACCAAGGGGACTGGGGATTCATGTCTGGAAACAAACTGCAGGAAATAAGACACACCAAGCTGAGGAGATGAAACGGGTCCAGGGATCTTCTACCACAAGAATGGGAGATTTGCCTGAGCTGCTGCAGTCTTTATAAGGAAGAATAGGACCAACCCCATGGGTAGAGAACAGGTTGGGGTAGAGAACCTATATAGAGGTTCTTCCCACCCAAGTGGACAATACATGCAATGAAACCATTCATGAATAAGCTAAAACTAGTTAAATCAACAACCTGTATTTTCACTAAAATGCAAAAATATGAGATAAACAAGAATAAATCATGTTCTAATGATACTATTTAGGATTTTCTAAATGCAGAAGAGCTTGACTGCTTCTCTCCCTACCTGGAGGATCTTTATATCTTTTTTTTTTTTGCCTAATTGCAATTGCAAATACTTCAATACTATATTGAATAGAAGTGGTGAGAGGGAAGAGACTTGTTTTGAGTGAACAACCATGTTTTGTGCCAAATCTTAGCAGAAAGGCTATTATTTTTCCTGAGTGAGTATAATGTTTGCTCTGGGCCTGTGGTAAATGGCTTTGACTATATGATAAAAGTTCCTTTGATTTCCATAACATTGAAAGATTTTATAGTGAATGTATGCTGGATCTTGCCAAATTCTCTTTATACATTTATTGATATGATGAGGTGTTTTTTCTTTTATTGATGTATTATATTATGGTAATTGATTGGGATATATTGAACCATCCTTGAATGCCCAGGATGAATCCTACTTGCTCCTGGTATATGATCCTTTTGATGCATTGTAGGATTTTATTTGCTAGTATTTTGTGGACAATCTTTGCATCTGTATTTGTCAAGGAGATTAGTCTGCATATTTTTCTTTTCTTGTGATATGTCTGTATGCTTCTGATATTAGAATGGTGTTATCTTCTTAGAAACTCTTTGAAAGTGTTTCTGTTTCTTCAGTTTCCTAGAAAAGCCTGAAAAAGAAGTTTGTGTTTTCATTCTCATTGTTTTCCAGGAATCTTGGAATTTCCTTCCTAATCCAATGTTAAATAATATGTTATTTAGTATTTAGTTTCTAGGTATTTGTATTATTTCTCTGTTCCTATTTCTGATTACCTTCTCAAGCCATGAAGCACTAAAAATAGGTGTTAATTGGTATGATTACTCTCTTCCTGCCTTTGTAGAGGTAAGTTTTGTGTACTAGCATGTATCTGTTCTATATAATGTCCCATGTGCACTATTTTTTATTTTTGTTTTTTGGGTCACACCATGCAGCACTCAGGGGTTACTCCTGGCTCTATGCTCAGAAATCGCTCCTTGCAGACTCCGGACCATATGGGATGCTGGGATTCAAACCACCAACCTTCTGCATGAAAGGCAAACACCTTATTTCTATGCTATCTCTCCGGCCCCCCATATGCACAATTTTTAAAAATCAGAAATTTATTGGTTCAAACAAATCTGCAGAGTCACACAGTAGATGATAGACTAAAATATAAATAGTGCAAATATTACTGGACTTGTATAAAAAGAAATAAATCAATATCTAATTATATTTGGAGTTAATTTTACTCATTAATAATAAAATTTTAAGTAGTAGGAAATATTTTGATTCTGAGATATCTTGAATCATTAAAAATAATACACTGGTGGGCCCGAAGAGATAGCACAGTAGCGTTTGCCTTGCAAGCAGTCCATCCAGAACCTAAGTTGGTTGGTTCGAATTCTGGTGTCCCATATGGGCCCCCGTGCCTGCCAGGAGCGATTTCTGAGCAGATAGCCAGGAATAATCCCTGAGCACTGCCAGGTGTGGCCCAAAAACCAAAAAAAAAAAAAAAAAAAACCAACAACAACAACAACAAAAAAATCAAACAAACAAAAAAAATAAACACACTGGTATATGAAGTTTGTTTACCATAAAGACTGGTAAGTGCAGATAGAGAAATAACTACACCAAACACCAACAGCTATCATGGCAATGGAAGTGAGTGAGAGAAATAGAATGCCTGTCTCCAAAGACAGGCAAAATGGGAGAGAAGAAAGATAGGGGCATTAGTGGTGGGAAGGTTGAACTAGTGAAGAGTGTACTTTTTTTATGACTGAAACCCAACTACAAACATTATTGTAACCATGGTACTTCAATAAATATATTAATAAAAATGTAAAAAATAAATTAAAATATAATACATTGTTGAAAAAAGTTTCTATTTTCCTTTAAGAACCCACAGACCTACTGCTTAGTAGGAAATTCTTGTAGAAAAGTCTCAGTTTGGTTATGAGCTCAGGTTACAATCAGGTTATAGAGATTATCTAGCTTGTTATTTTTTTACCCTCATATGAACCAGGAGTATTATGTGACATTCTTTTTTGCATAGGCACACTAAAATGGGAAAATCTTACATATAGAAAGAAGTTCTTATATAATAGGAATAGGAACTTATAAATTTTATAGTACATTGCTGAGCATTTGTCATGGAGACTTGACTTAGGTCTCAATGGATCAGACACTGACCATCCAAAATTCAGGTCCCAATATTGGTCGGTACTTAGGGAAATTGTTTTTCCTTCAAACACATTATGTTGGAAATCCAATTATGTAGGAGTTTGTAAATCACAATTGTTTCAATAAAAAAATAAACAAACGGGGGGTGCTGAAAAATTTTGATAAGGAAAGCATGTTCTGACAATTTAACTAAGGGACTCAGGTTATTGAGACACCTCTCCCTCCATGAAAGTTCCAAATAAAAATTTTTTAAGAAAAAAATTTTTTTAAAAAATGAGAGATTATATAAATAGCCAAATCCCAAACCTCAGAGGTAATAGCAAATTGATGAAAAATTACTTCTACTCCTAAAAAGACTCTGCTTAAAAGTCATACACTCAGTCCTTATCAAGCAGACAGGCATATTCTTATAACAGTGAACTGACTTTCATTTAACCTTTTACTGCCGGCAATAGAAGCTGGTTTCTCCTTTGTATCATGATCTCAAATTTAAAATTTGAAAATAAGATAGAATTTGTGATGATTTTATAATCTCAGATTACTCTCTAAAATAGAAAATAACTATTAGTCTTGATACCCAATTATTGGGCACTAATAAAATTGTCAGATCTATTCCTATATCAACTAATCATAACCTAATAAATGCCTCTCAATTTTTATGTAGAAAACATCTAAGTTGAATGAGCATGTCATACAAAATGAGCTAGAGGAAGTTAATATACAAGTTTATTGAAAACTTCCAGTTTTGACTCTTACTCTGTAGAGTGCTTTATTGGTCAAAAGGGTTGTTATTCTGTCTTCTTGAATAAAGGTTTCTAATCTAAAGTATTAGTAATATTAATCTTTAGCTGATTCTAATTTACTAATCCAGGTAATTTTTTTTCTAATTTTCCAAGATTACAAAGAAGTCAATATGCCTTACTTCAAAAGGCAGGTGCAGATATCTCTCATTATGAATAAAAAAATTCAACACAAATGAGCTTAACCTGGGATTTTTCTATACTCTGTGCTTTTGTGTAAAACAGTATAAAATGTCGTGCATGCTATGACTCAGTTATAATTTATAAACTATAATATCTGTATTTTCTGAGTTGATTCTGGATTACCTATCTTCACAGATGACAGCATCAATCCTTGAAATAAGGAAGCATGATCTTTTATGAACCTAAGCTTGTCAAGAAGAATGAATGGTTCCAAAGACTAACTCACTAGGTTACTTGAACATCTTGAGAGAGATGGAAAATTAAAATGGTCTTAAGGACAGAAGTTCCATCTAAGTTGTCCAGGAGAAAGGAACAGGTGCCCTATTCTGGCTGTTTACCTGTAACTTCATCTTACAATGCTCTGAGATGAGTTTAAAGTCTGTCTTTAGAATGGCCATTGGGTAGAAAGATTGGTGGAGAGCCATCTGCATGCTTATAAAGAGGACTAGGAAATTTCAGTTGGTGATAATATAAAATGGGAAAACCACAATTATTTTCAGTTTAGAATAATAAAGATGTGCAGCAAATAATAGGAAATTTCATTTTTTAATTAAATTATATCAAATGTCTAATCCAAAAATGTTAGGAAAACAAACATACCAATGACAGCAGACATACCAATGACTGCTTTATTAACAGTCAAGTCCAAAGTCTGTCAGGATAGATATTCTCTAAAATTGAACAGTCATATTATTGCCCCTTTCTCTAGAAATGTAGAGATATATAGAATATATCATATATAGAATATATCATATAGAATATATTCATATATATTCTATATAAATAGAAATATATATTCTCTAAAATTGAACAGTCATATTATTGCCCCTTTCTCTAGAAATGTAGAGATATATAGAATATATCATATATAGAATATATCATATAGAATATATTCATATATATTCTATATATATAGAAATATATATTCTCTAAAATTGAACAGTCATATCATTACCCCTTACACTAGAAATATAGAAAAGAAGTGTGACAACTAACAAATTAGAAATATTTATAATCATGTAATTTCTTTCTGTATTTCGTATTGAGTGTTTGATTTTAGGACTTTTTGCTGAAAAAGAGAGATTATATGTAATCGAAATCATCCCAGGACAAATATAGAAATGATAATTGGACTCTCAAGTAATCAAGAATTGTCTGGATTAAATCACTTTTGTGATATTGCTCTAGAAAAGAACATGAAGAATTACCAGTCAACTTGTCTGGTAAAAGTTTTCTAGAACCACAAACTCTTTTAGGACAATCTTTGGTAAACAAGTGGATAACATTTCTGTTACACATTTATTTGTGCTTCTTTTTAGAGCCTAAATTGTAGTATATGCTTGCCTTTTTAAGTGCACTTCATTGGCAAGCATAAGTACAATCAAAATCAGAAATTTATACCGCATATTAAACACAAAATCATAGATGGTGAGACCATTAGTTTGTAAGAGTTAAGGTGAAACTGAACAAGTGTGGCAAAAGATATCTAGAAAAAGGGAAAGAAAAAAAAAATGAAACCTAATTTTTTTTCCTGCACCACCACACTAATCCTTGATTTTTTTTTTTTGTGGTTTTTTTTGGGTCACACCCGGCAGTGTTCAGGGGTTACTCCTGGCTCCATGCTCAGAAATTGCTCCTGGCAGGCACGGGGGACCATATGGGGCACCGGGATTCGAACCGATGACCTTTTGCATGAAAGGCAAATGCCCTACCTCGATGCTATCTCCCGGGTCCCTAATCCTTGATTTTAATCTCTGTCCCTTGTAGACCACTCAAATGACTCCTCATATTTCCACAAATAAATAATACATAGGTTTCAAGTTTAAATTGAGGTATAGTTTATTTCCAGATGAATTAAAGGTCATAAATTGTAACCCTTACCTCTCATACAATTAACTGTAACCTTTGTAATTAAGTTGTGTATTTTAAAGAAATGTAGTTTCCAAAAGTATAAATCTTGGATATCTACTAGGTAGCATATTGTCTACATATATCAATACAATGTTTCCAGGGTCATTAATTACTTTTAAATAGTTGCTTCCCATTTTATTTTATTTTCAGCTTCTATACATGTGGTATCTGAATCACATATTAAGTTAATTATTCTCTACATATGTTACATTATATACATTACATAAATTACATATGTTACATTATATACATTACATAAATTATAAGTAGGACTGATATACTATAAATGTGCATATTGGATCAAACTATGTGTCAAGAGGCATATGCTAGATTTTATAATCTCAGCTCTATGTTGCATATTCTAGCTTTATCCCATTTAATTACTTCATTGTGAAAGAGTAATAAAAACTGCATATCATCCAACCACATCTCTACTCTTGTCATTTATTTTGGATTAACTTAAAACCCTTACAGATAAAGTAAATTTCTGAAAGTAGCTCTGCAGATATGAATCAATAGGAATTGTAAATGTTAGAGATGGGTCAGTATTGAACAATGGATTTTCACATGTATATGAAAAATATATATTCATGTGCATAAATATATCTGAATCTGTCTTCATATATATCAATATATTAGACCCATTATGATTGAATATTCCTATCCAAAACAACAAATATCAGGACATTTATTCCCAATCTGTTTCCTATTCACTATCTTACAATTATAATCCATTATAACAAATTATGTTTCTGGCTCCTGTGATTCTATTTATTGTATTTTTAATGACAGATTTTTCAACAATCCCAAGGACCAGATATGATCACCCAAACACCGTTGGGTACAGCCTGGTCAACTGCATGAAAGGCAAACACCTTAAGTTTTAGGAATAAGATCTTTAACCTTGCTATCAAAACTACTATATGGAATATAATGTCCAAGGATTACTGAGCTGAAGTAAATGGTATTTTTATTCTTCTAAGCACATAATGTAATAAGGTGTACCTTCAAAAAACGAACCAATTAGTAAACTAAAATAGAAATAATACTATAAAATGAAGGATCATCTTTGATTTATTGGTAGTGCCTTTCATTATTTCTAAGCCAAACTATTTTGTGCCCAGAACAGCTTGTGATGCCGCACTAAAAAAGTTCATGAAATTCCTCATTTTGTCTGTCTTTATAGAGAAGTAAGTAAAAAATTACGGAAGCAGAAAGAAATATGGAGCTAGCTTGAAAGAGAGCAGTAGTCTGCCCTTTCATATGGTACCCAAAATAGTAGGTTTTATGAAATAACATTCATGTTAAAATTTGTTTTTTCCTATGTCTTCATCATTTTCTTTTACTCAAAAATATCTTCCTGTCTTACACCTTATGTAATTCATATGAGTCAGAATAGATTTCTCATACTCAAAAACTCCTCAAAGAGCCATTCATGCTATAGAGAGATCTCCATGTCCACTGAGGTCATGATCCTTTTACCAACAGGTATAATCCTTGAAAAATTGAGCAGAAGTGCATATGTGCTTCCTGGTTACATGGTACCTGTTTTTGTTTTGTTTTGTTTTGCTTTTGGAGTCACACCCATTTGATGTTCAGGAGTTACTCCTGGCTAAGTGCTCAGAAATTGCCCCTGGCTTGGGGTAACCATGGTCTTTCCTTGGCTAGCGCTTGCAAGGCAGACACCTTACCTCTAGCGCCACCTCACTGGCCCCCATGGTTCCTGAACAAATGTAGCCAGCTTTTGATTTCTTGAGAATTGGACTTTCCTAATTCAGTGCTGGGTTGTGTTCAAGGGTTCTCTCTTCTCCTTTGGAAATGCCTGTACGAACTTGTAAACATGTAACTTGTTACTCTCTCTCTTTCTTATTCTCTCCCTCCCCTTCCCCAGTACCTCCAAGTAAAATCTGTTTTTACTTCAAACTAAAATTGAGTAGAGTAAAATTTTGATTGCTATAATTAAAAATGTCCCCTCTACTGTATGTGAACCAAGGCTTAAATCTAGAACTTATTTGCAATTTGTTTGACTCCTGAAGTCTAGATTACACATCTATAAAGCAGAAAGTATTTTTAGGGCATTCTAATCTTTCCATTGTTTCACAGTACGATGATGATGGTTGATCTGCTTACAATATTTATGAGAAAAAAACCATGGTCTAAGGCAACTTTTGAATTTTGAATGTTTTTTATATCTATGCTGCATGTAATAATATATACATAACATAGCAACATTTCTAACACACAGGGAAAAAAAGTGCTTTCAGTGACATATAACAGATATTATGACCAACAATTTTAAAGGTTTTAATATATTTATGACTTTTTAAAGTCTTATAAATGTTTATAAAATTTTTTGAAATTTTTGAAAATTTTCAAACACTTGCAAGAATCATAAATTGTATTTCGTAAACTGTTCCATAAATTATTATCACTAAAATTGTGGCACGTAAAACTAATAACAGGGCATGTTCTTAATCCACAAACATTTAAGAAGTGCTTAGTTCCTGAGATACCCATTTATGACTTTATGTTTTCTAAGTTCAGAAGAGTTAATCATGGGAAACTGTCAAAAAATGTCTAGAAATTAGTGTCCAGAGTGATAGCATAGCAATAGGGTGTTTGCCTTATACACAGTTGAACCAGGGCAGACTTGGGTTCTATCTCTGGCATTCCATATGTTCCCCCAAGTCAGGAGTGATTTCTGAGCTCATAGCCAGGAGTCATTTCTGAGTGTCACCGGGTGTGGCCCCCCCAAAAAATAAAAACAAAAGTCTAGAAATTAGAAATTAGCTGAATTAGAGGTTTTTTATTTATCTATGATGTCTGATAATTCTGAAAAATTTAACCCCCTTCACATTGCTTTTGAGTTCACACTCAATGTTATTGAGAAAATAATTAATATAGACTGCATCTAGACAATACTAGAATATGGTCAGAGATATGATACAAGACATTTATACCTATTAGAACATTCATTTTTTTTAACCAAAAAGGAAATAAATTCCACAGCTCATAAAGACCTACTTGAAGCTTCTTCTTCTTTGTGTGTGCGTTGTGTAGAGGGAGCTATTGGGCCACACTCAGTGCTCAGGGGTTACTCTTGGCTATACATTCAATCACTCCTGGCAGGCTCCAGGGCCATACAAGATGCTAAGTATCAAACCAGATCAGCTGCCGGTAAGACCTTACTCACTGACCTATAACTCCAGTCCCACCTCTTCTTTTTTTGTTTTGTTTTGTTTTGTTGTTTTGTTTTGTTTTGGAGCACACCCAGCGGCGCTGCTCCGGGCTTACTCCTGGCTCTGCACTCAGAAATAGCTCCTGGCAGGCTCTGTGGACCATATGGGATGCC
The DNA here is from genome assembly GCA_004027635.1 of Crocidura indochinensis. Lineage (NCBI taxonomy): Eukaryota > Metazoa > Chordata > Mammalia > Eulipotyphla > Soricidae > Crocidura > Crocidura indochinensis. The sequence continues at coordinate 11,623 of PVKC010018065.1, forward strand.
GGGATTCCAACCACCATATGTCCTGGATAGGCTGTGTGCAAGGCAAACACACTACCACTTTGCTATCTCTCCTACCCCTTTTTCATGTTTTATCACTGCATATGGTAGATTTAATTTGCATGCATACAATAAATATCTGAAACATCCATGAAGTTTATTTCTCTAGTCCAAGATAGCACAAGAGGAAAGGTATTTGCATGTGATGTTCATTGATTCAATGCCTAGAATATTGCCCCCCCCAAATAAAATGACCCAGTGTGAGATTTTATATACAAATATGTTTACAAAGTACAATCTCTATAAGTAACCGAAGAACTTTCACATCATAACTGGAAAGTTTCAAAAAAATCTATACTATTTGTACCTGATGGTTTTCTTGCATACAATAGCAAGCTCCATCCAAAAAATATGTGTTCGCAAAATGCTGCTGAATTCTGAGGCTTGGGTGTGGTTTCAGTTAATTTTTTTTACTTATACTACTAAGCAAATGCAGAAATGATTAAAAGGAAGATCAGAGCTACCTTAACTATTTTGTTTAAGTTTGAAAGTAGGTATGAATCTAACGAAACTTTGATTGCTGCTTTTTTAACCAATTTTCTTGGATCATGGATCCTTTCAAAAGTGCAACTTGATCTAAGGGCAGTTGCCCTACCTCACCACCTAATGGTAAGATGAAATCAGAAAATGCTTCATCCTAGGACCTATGCAAAAATCCAAACCTCTAATTTCAGAAGACTGACTATAACAACCACCACTGAGCAGAACTTTTCCTGAGACTATAAAGAAAGATTTTGGGGTTTGACAACTAACAGTCCAGAACCTATAGTTGGTCTTATGATAGTATGCTTCAAGGGTAGAGAAACCCTGTATTTCTTGGGCCAAAGACATTTCCTTTCTAATTTTCCCAAAGTTTATTGCACCTATGGAAGGAAAAAAAGAGCCATATCTGACCCTCTTTTTTTCTTCTTTAATTTTATTTATAGATTCTAGAGAGGGGCTTCCATTTTTTTTTTTACAGAACCATAGAACATGAATCATCTTGTATTCCTCATATTTCTATGTCCTACTACCAATTGAGAAAAGCAAAAAAAAAAAAAAAAAGTAGATGGAATCCAGGGGCCAAAAGGTTTCAGAAACATTGAGTGGAAATAAAAAATGGTCAGATATAAATGCCCAAACCAAAATAATGTCAATAGAATCAAGAGACCCAAGCTATAATAAGCTATACACAAAATAGGACCTGTTACACTAGCAGTATAGTTAAGGGTGGAGTTATGGGATGCATGCTGGGAACTATGGTGGAGGGAGGTCAACACTGGTGGTGGGAGTAGCTCTAATTCACTGTTACTATGTGCCTGAAATTCAACTGTGAAAGAATTGTAAATCACATTAGTTTCAATTAAAAACATTTTTAAAAGCAACTTTATGAAAACTGCTAGAGAGGTGTCATTTTATATTGTTTTTATTCATTTTTGAAATAAAATTAATTAAAGGCACTAACTATGGTAAAATATACATTCATGTTCATATACAATTATCATATCTTGAGTCTTATATTTTGTTTAAGGCTGATGAATTAAGAATTTTTTTGTCTCAGTATTCTGTTTTCTCCATTTTTGTCATTCCACTGAGAATTATATTTTCTTTCACTACTTGTTTCTCCTTCCCTAATTTTGCTTTTATGGACTCCCAGGACAACATAAAATAAAATGGCAGCAAAATTAAAAAACTGTTTTAGGCTGAAGTGATAGCACAGTGATAGGGTTTTTGCCTTGCATGCAGCTGACCCAGAATAAAATTGAGTTCGAGCCCCAGCATCTCATAATATCCCCTGAGCCAGGAGCAATTTTCTGAGTGAAGAGGCAGGAGTAACCCCTGAGCACCAACCGGGTGTGACCCAAGTAAACAAACAAACAAAAATTTGTTTTATAAAGTCTCAGGGTTTCATGCTGTCTCAGGAGATGTGGTTTTAGTTTGTATACCTGTTCTCATTTTTTGTTAGTGAATAAAAATTAAATATAGTTCATAATAAACATGTATCCCTTTTCTTTCTTCATAGTATACTATGAGTCACTCCTACAGTGCTCCGGGGGTCATAATGGGCTATTTGTGAGTGATAAGCAAGAACGTAGTATAGATGCATGTGAATGACTAGAATTTAACCACTAATTTAAATTGTGTTATGTTGTTCATAGATGTTTTTACGAATATCTTAACTTTCTGCAGATTGTGCAGATATGTTATCAAAATAATAAGCAAATGAAAATTCAATCCCAATAAACAAAGGTAAACAAAAGCAGAATATTCTCCACTATTTAGACTTCATAATTTGATATCACAGTGTCATTGCCATGTGTCTTCCTGTAAACAATAGTGATTGTAAAGTGGTAATTAAAAATTGATTTTTTTTTGTTTTGTTGTCTTTGGTTTGGGGGTCATACCCTCTGACGCTCAGGGATTACTCCCGGCTAAGTGCTTAGAAATCGATCCTGGCTTGAAGTAGCATATGGGATGTGGGGAATCGAACCATGGTCTGTCCTAGGTTAGTTGCATGCATTTAAAAGCCCTACCTCCTGAGCCACTGCTCCAGCCCCCAAAATTGATATTTTAATATCATACTTAATCAATAATAGGATAATGTTTTTAGAAATTCTAGTGTAAGTTAGTGCTTTCTTATCTTGGAGAAACTTCCACCTAGGAGTGAAAAAAATTAAGTTCTGCAAGTCACAATATAACATCATATTTACTTTAGTAGCCAGCTATTGCAAGCATATACTGCAATAAGTCCTTATCCTGAGCACTATTTCTTTTATAATGAGTTGAAATATTTTTTTTTTTTTGGTTGTTGGGTCGCACCTGGCAGTGCTCAGGATTACTCCTGGCTCCATGCTCAGAAATCGCTCCTAGCAGGCCCGGGGGACCATATGGGATGTTGGGATTCAAACCAATGACCTTCTGCATGAAAGCCAAATGCCTTACCTCCATGCTATCTCTCTAGCCCCGGGAAACACTTTTTTATGTCTTTTGAACTAAATACTTATATTTAAAGAAAGTGGAGACAGACATAATAAGCATGAGTCCAATAGATGATGATGGTGAGCATGATGATTTGTGATATCAAGTTAAATGAGGATATAATAGCACACAATATTTCATTCTATTTAGTTGTCATGTCTTTGCTAACAATTTATGTGCTCCAAGTTGATGACTCATGATCACACAGCAATAAAAAGGAGGAAATCTACTTTCATATATTTAAAAGCATATCCCAAATTAATATTTATCACTATAATTTATTACTATATTTATCACTATAATGCATCACAGTAACTGCATAGCCTCTGTGAATCCTAAAGTCTTAGTTTTTCTCTTTATTGTCTGAGGATCTGGACTATTTATGCTTATTGACATGCACATAGATAAATCAATATATCATGATAAAATCTCATACAGTTGCAAGACAGGTGATCATTTATCAAAGTATTTATCTATAAAAGATATAAAGAACTTACTAAATCAAATAGAATTGCAAAAATTTTAGCAATGCAAAACTCTCATAATTCAAGCAGAATCCTTGAGGCCAGAGTGACGTCTATAGTGCTTTTAGCTAATGCTAAATGCAGAAGGATGGCATTAATGACTCTCATGGCATTGACACCATTAAATGATGGGTGTCACTCAAGAGAATCTCTTTAATACTTGAGCATTTCTAAAATAATAAGTATGCAGTTTTAAAAATTTGGCATCATAATTTATAGTAAATTACACTCTTTTGTTTTGTAGAGTCACTTGGTCATTTGTTGTTATGTGCCTCTGCCCATAGTCATTAAAAAAAACCCTCATCTTAATCATCCTCCCTCTTTCCTAGTCAGTTGTCTCCATCAGGGCCTTTATAAGGCCTCTTCAATAACTAGGCATGTAATGTTCAAGTACTATTTTCACAGCCATAGTTAAAATAAAGAGAGTCTTTCAATGATTACAGAATATAGATTTTATTGATCTATACTGGTGATTGCTAAAAAATACCCATTCTGTAGTCTTTATGACATTGTTACAATGAGTCATTAGAATTTTTGTTTCAATTACATAACTGACCAGTGGAGCTTGTTTAGAACTGCTATTCCCACTAAAGCAAGAGAGGACTCTCATTCCCTGTGCTCTTCCCCATAATTGTAAAAACTACCCTTATAACTTAACAGAAGGAAATTAAGACCAAACTTATTATTATTATTCTGTAGTGCATCATAAATACAAAACTTTGGCAATTCAAGCTTAATAAAAAACAATTTAGAAACTGCTACTTAGATTTATGTGAGATCTAAATGTCACGTAGTATAATATTTTATGGAGTATACTCTAATTTTCTAATTTTTCTTTAAAGTGTTAACATGAAAAATGATAATACTAATATCTTGTTATGGCTATATAATCAGCTATTGGTTGCTAGAGGTGATGTATAGTAAAAATTATAGCATACAATAAATTACAATTAACACTAGATATCTAAAACATGCCCAGAAAAATTTGTGAGTTATGCTAGTATTGCATATTGTAACAAGAACTAAATTTTGAATCAGATCACACTAGACTAAGTTGGATTTGATCAATCACAAAAATGTTTGCTTGCTCTATTCCCGAAGCAACATTTCTGCCAAGTACAACTTCTGACTTGTTTCTATACTAGGATAAAGTCCAGCTCTTATTCTCAGAGGAAGTTCTGTTTTTTTTTTTATCTTTTACAGAAAATTCATATATTTCCCACTTTTCTTTTTTTGAGGGCTTCAAGGGAACCACTTCAAACAATAAAAGTATCCAAAGGAACATTCACATAGGCCCCCAAACAGAGATATTTTACATTGCGTTTCTATGATGAATTCAAAATTTTCTTGATCTAACTGATGAAATATAATTTGTGTCCTTTTATAATGGCATATTTTCACCTTCCAGTTTTCTAAATTGTGAGTAATACAATATTCTTAGAAGGTAAAAATATTAATATTAAGTCATAAGTATTCATCATTTTATTCATAAGTATCTTTAAGAGGACCCTAATCCTAGTTTACATATATATCAATGCAGGGAACATATATCATTCTCATAAATACTTGTGAAAACTCATTGTTTTCTCAGACAAACTTGGTCCTTCTTGACAAATTGGAAAATTTATTACTTGACCAATCATAATATAAATCTTGTGGTACAATAAAAATATGATCAAAGTTACCTCCTTCACTTCACTTCTATTGATAAAAGTACACATTTTTTATTGCAGACCCATTCATGAAATAAAATCACAGTAGTGATTCATGTGTGCTGTGGTCCTGCTTCTAGGTAAATAAATTATGTTGGCCATGTACTTATTAATCTTTTCTTTCAGAAGCAGATTTAAAGTGGCAACAATGCCTAATGCTGTAAGTATGAATTTTTTACTTTACATAAAATATCTCCACCATTATTCAAGGGAATGGGAGAGTGACTATGAGTCATCGATTAATATTAGTTGAATGTTACAAGAAAAACAAAACACTAAATTTAACCAAATCTCCAGAATCTGTAGAATTGGGATGAGTAGAACATGTATCCACATAAGCACCTCCAAAATTCTCAATACTATTACCGCAGTAGGAATACATCAAAATAATATCAACTACAATATTGTTGTATGATTTCACATATTTTTAGATTCTATACTACAGTTTTTTATTTCCAAAATTTGAAGAAAAAGTATTTATAAAGAAATGGTAGTTATCTGTACTTTCTTTGGTTTGGGATATTAGTTTTTATTTACCAATATAAACATTAGACTTTGAATAAAAACACATGTCAAATGCATTAGAATGGTGGATTCATAAAATAATACTAGATTAAATATGCATTAGAGGAGTAAATACACTTTTTGTGCATTACAAGAAATTTTGAGTACTGGTGCTAAAGTAAGCTGTCCTAACGCTAGAGAAGTTCTGCAAAAAATGTTTGTAAAACTGATGCCTATTTTCTGAGTTATGCTTAGTTTGAAAGTATGAATAGGCTGAAATCACTTAGCAAATAAAAATATTCATGTTAGTTTAGTACTTTACTAAACATGGTAGAGTGATAGAGCCTACTGTGAAAAGTCATATTTTAATCTGTTAATCGATATTATTCTATTACTAAAAGTTTGACCCACAAATTAGTGCATATGAGCTCATATAGACTAGTTTTATTATATTTCTTACTTTTTAAATGTAAATTATTAATGATATTTTAAATAGCAAAAATTTATCTTCAACTTTAAAAAATTATTTTCAGAAAATATACTAGGTATAATGTGATAACCATAAGTGGTACACATTCTTGTTATTCTTACGATAATTTGATTTTTTCTACTTCTAGTTTTGGCATTAGTCTCTCTATCTTCGGTTAGAACTTATATAGCCTGTGCTAATATTCTTGGGCAGAACTTCTCAGTGAAATAATACATCAAAACATGTTACAGTATTTCTAGATTTTAACTATATAAGCAAAAACATCAGTATCTGGGATAAATTTATTTTAACTTAAAATCTACAAAGAAAGAAATTAAATTGTATTTATAAAATTAGTGTCACTAGAAACAAGCTAACTGAATTCATGCATTTTGATCCAATTATTTCATATTGGACATAGTAAGTTGTCAGTTACTAATATTTTTGATATTTAGATGAATAATAAGTGTTGCTCTTAATTCATGAGTATCCATGTTTCAAGACTGGAAAATATCATGCATAATTAGAAATTAATCTTTAATATTTTAATCAAAGTGTTGTGAGTATGTTTGAACAAAAAAGTATAATTTTTGATTGATAGACTTTTAGTACATGAACATGTGTTGTCTTGTAAAGTAAATTTGGAAATGTATAGTTAACCAACCAAGGTGCTAATATATGTCTTAGACTTGTAAATGGCTTTATATCTTACCCACTGAAGTTGTTATTATTTCTCTTTTTTATTACTCTAAGTACATAATTTAATTTTTCCTTTAAATGCTTAATTTAAAAAAATAACTGATATTTTATTCACATGAAAAAATAAAAGAAATTTTAGAGCTTACATAAAACATTGTTCAATGACATTTTGAAGGAATCATTAAAAAATCTGGATTAATGCACAATAAATTCTACAATGTTAGCCATTTTGCATTGTAAACATAATACCAGTCAGTCTCCAATGTACAACAGGAGTTAAACCAATATGCAAAGGCCACATGCCTTTGTATTACAAACTAGTGTTTCTGCCACACCTGACCCCAGTAGATGGGGTCAGAACCATTATTCCTACCCACTGACTGCAAGCAAGGCTAAACCCGTAGAGATCTGGTAAGCACTCTTTTTTTTTTACCTTAGGTGCCTTCTCTACTGTTCTTATGTTTTTATTATTATTATTATTATTATTATTATTACTCCTGTTTATATTTAATAAAATTAAACTATTCTGTATTCAATGAATATTGTAGAGTAATTTACTATCCCTTTGAGTGAAGCAAATGTCAAGTGGCCCATTTTACTGCACTCATGCCTAGTGTCTGAGAAATCCATAATGTCCCTTGTGTACCACTAGGTGTGGCCCAAAACATCTTTTTTTCAGGAGACCCAAAGAAAAAAAGTGATTCTAATATTACCTCACTACTAACTGAGCTGAAATTTAGTCATTTAGAAGTCTTTAAAAAAAGAATTAAAATGTCTAGGTAATTTTAAAATATGTTATCAAAAAAAAGTTGTATACCTACTAAAATGATTATAATGTTATTTTGATTTCTATTTGATTTGATTTCTATTTCAGAATTTCTTCTAATGAAGTGATCTCACCGATTGAAGAACTTAACTGATAACTTATATGTCTGAATTGTATAAAAAGAAGTGTCCCCAAGTTATAGAAACTTAATGAACACTGGATTGTTTGGTGCTAATTTTTCAGATGAATCACTTATCTTCAATGAATCTATGGACAAAGAAAGATTTTTCTTTCAAATACTGAAAGTACTTCAGGGAGTTATCCTTCTTGCATGCTTCCTCTCTTTCTTTAGAGTTTATTGTTTCCAAAATGTCAAGATTTAAGATGTGAATGAAATGTAATAAAGTGTTTTGAAGTAAACTCCATGGCTGGCATGTTGGTGTTTAGGAATATTATTATAACTTTAGGTCAACAGAACCTTTCTTCTCTTGAATATGCAATTCCTCAGGAATCTTAGATGTAAGAGAAATACATATCTCAGTATTGATGTCC
>PVKC010018066.1:0-19774 GCA_004027635.1 Crocidura indochinensis
GTCCTTCTGCATGAAAGGCAAACGCCTTACCTCCATGCTATCTCTCTGGCCCCAACTTTTGCCATTTTCTTTATCTGTCGTTTTGAGAATCCCTGTTGTCAAAAGCCTTTTCTGCTATGCTGACTTATTCTGAGAGGTTCTTCTCCTCAAACACATCTATCCTTCAGAGTTTCCTACGTATGTCTGGGTCTGATTGGGCAATAAAGGCAATGTTGATAGCTCTCTGATTTTCTGCCACCTCGAGGTCTATGGGACTATAAGTTCTGTATGCCTCCAACAATCTTTCTAAAAAGGCTGTAGGGAATTCCTCCTTACCTTGTACCACACTGCTGATTTTGGACAAATTGATGGGCTCTCTTACTGCAGCCTGGAGACCTCCCAACAGAGCCTGGCAGTAGGTTCGTAGATTCTCCCTACCTGCTGCTGTGTTTGGGTCCCATGCAGGTGGTGTTCTTCTGAAATAGCCTGTCCAGGATACAGTCATCAGCATTTGGCTGTCTGTGCTGTTCAGAGATAACTTTCTTTGTCTTGCAGGCAATTTTCTCCCTTTCCTCAGAGGTAAAGAGAACCAGAAGCAGTCATTGGATGTCAACCCAGGTGGATTGGTGGGTCAGAAATACTGTTTCTATGAGAAAAATCATGTCCTGTGGGTGCTCAGAAAAGGGTTTGGTTGAGCCTTTCAGGTATAAAGGTCTGAGGAAGAAAAATGGGACTAGATAAAATATGACTACCTATATCCTTGGGGGAGGGCACTGTCTTAAGGAAGAAAGTCTGAGCTGCCAGAGGAGATGATGTATCTGGGTCACTATGTGGCAAGGAAGAATAAGATATGGGAAAAAAATGGGAGTGGGGGGACCAATGCAAGTGTCATAGCTCTAGCCCCATATCCTGAGCCTGAAAGCCTATGAGGTGGACTATGGAGGGTCGGAAGGTGATGCAAAGGATGCCTCCTTTTTTCTACTGAAGTGGACACCCTGGTACAGTAAAGACAGATCATTTTCTTCCAGGGGAGGCAGAACATTAACAGGTTCAGCACCTGGTGTCTCCTTGGTTGACACCTTGATCTGTCTGATGGAGAGAGAAATGGTCCAATTAGCAGCAGGAAGGTGGGGTTTCAACTAGCTGGTGGATCTTACACCAAAAATTGCTAACCTATGGGGCCAGAGAGCTAGCATGGAGGTAAGGTGTTTGCTTTGCATGCAGATGGACAGTGGTTCAAATTCCGGCATCCCATATGGTCCCCTGAGCCTGCCAGGAGCGATTTCTGAGCATAGAGCCAGGAGGAACCCCTGAGTGCTGCCAGGGATGACCCCAAAACAAAACAAAATAAAAAATTGCTAAGCTTCTATGTAAGGAATTTTTTCCAAGTGACTATTGAAGATTTTTTCTTGAGTAAATTTGGGTGAGAGCAAATGCTCCTTCAGGAGGCCAACCCATCTAGAATGTCAGTCGATCTAGTTGACAAAATTTGCCAGGGTGAACCTGGTCACCTGAGTACTCAGCTCTTATCTGATAATCCTTAAAATGTTGAAAGACTAAAGAGAGAGAGGCATGAGGGTTCCTTTTACTTTGGTATGTCCCATTATGGTTATTTGAACAAGACAGAAAGACAAAATTTGACATTGAAAACACAGAGCAATTGTCACCCTCATGGTGAGACAAAGGCTGGAATGAAGGACAAATTCAAAACTGACAAAAAAGAAAGAGGTTCCCAAGAAAGTCTCAGAAACTGGTCTTCCCTTAAGATGAATTAATGGGTAAGAGAGGCATCCCTCAGTCACCACAGCCTCGAAGAACAATACTGCATCCAGTTTCTCTTCCTGTAGGACAGATAGAACCTACCTCTGAAGGAATAGATGTCTCTCTATGTGCTGACTGTGGAGTGCGCCTATTATATCCCAGACGAACTCCCAAGTGTTAGGATCTGGTATCCAAAAGACCACACAAAGCTTTGTGTTAAGGAGTTTTATCAGCATAAGTCCACAAGCATCTGTCCTGAAGCTGACCTGTCAGGGTCATCCCCTTGGAATATTTACCCTGCCCTTGGGTATAGGGCTCCTTATAAGCCCTCAAACCACATTATTCTGGCTGGCTGTCATTTCATCCGTGAGCTTAAGATGATTGGTTGACTCCATCTGACTTAGGTGTGGTTAGCTGGGACACCTATTTCCCCTTGCCTTATCACTGATGCCCCTTGGGGGAAACCTATATTCTAACTTTTCTGAGAACCACCTGACCAATAGTTTCCTTTCCTTCTCTCTTCCAATTGGTTGGCACTTTCACCTCAGGGCAATTAGTTTTAGGATGTGACTTTGGGTCAAGCCTGGTTCACTAATAATGTAACTTAGTTTCCAGAAATTACTTAAAATGGTTGCCCTCTTGTTAAATATAATAAGCAAACAGTGGCCTTACAGGGGCCTCTCCAGGATCAAAGAGGTGAGATGATAGACTTCTGTCAGGAAAAATACCAAACACAAATGGTAAGTTTTTACCCTTTCCCTCCATGTCAATTCTATTTCATTTCATGAAAATCAAAGCAAGTACTCATTGATCACAGTGGGCTACCTGTATCACATGATAATTATTATTAGTGAGTCCAGATGGAGGAAAGGCAAGTGACATGGAGGGAAATGGTGGGGATCATACGGAATGAAGTCAGAAGAAACGAGGATGATCTTTCTGTTATATCAGATATAAACAAGATATAAAGAAACATATTAAGGTGTGACTCCACCCTGGATTTAGATGTATCTACCTGAGACCCGTCCATTTCTGGGAGGGGTCTTGGGAACCGGATATTACGTTAACCTTACCTGCAAGACCCCTCCCATTCCTGGGAGTGGTCTTGGAAAGGTTAGGTAAGGGTTTGACCAGAGGGCCTTTTGATCTTTGCCAGCATGGAGGTCAGAGCAAAGATGGCCGAAAGGAGTTAAGACTCAGGGCAAACTAAGAATGGCATGCGTAAATGGTTAACAGCCACATCTGTTGGCTAGGGCTGAATAAAGATGTTATCTCTCCTGAAGCCTGCTTGTGAGTGAGATTTCTACCCGCTGCTCTCATGAACCTCTAGACCTGCCGGTTAATGGGGAATGGAGCCACGTGGCCTTGGATGGCAGAGAAAGGCCTCCATTCACCATCCAAGTCCATCCTAAGGGCTTAATGCAACAGTAAGGAAGTAACAAAGGACCAAAGGGAATAGAAATGAGTACGAGTTCATGTGCACCTGTGTGTGTGTGTGTGTGTATGTGTGTGTGTGTGTGTGTGTGTGTGTGTGTGTAGTGTGTGTGTATGGGGAGAGCAGAAGGGTCCTTTGGGAAACTGGTTCTCTGGTGATGGGTGTAGTGCTAGAATAATATATGCATGAAACCACCTTCAACAGTATTGCAAATTATAGTACCTTAAGAAAGAGGTTTTTTTTTGGGGGGGCACACCCAGTTACTCTTGGCTATGCACTCAGAAATTATTCTTGGTTTGGGGGACCATATTGGACACTGTGGCATCGAATCACAGTCTGCCTTAGGTTAGTGCTGCAAGGCAAACACCCTACCACTTGTGCCACCACTCTGGCCCTAAGAAAGTTTTTAAAATTTTTATTTTTGAAGGGGTTTGGGCCATACCCAGTGGCACTCAGGGGTTAATCCTGACTCTGCACTCAGAAATTTCTGTTAGCTTGGGGGGGCATATGGGATGCTGAGGATTGAACCCAGGTCCTGGGTTGGCCATGTGCCAGGCAAAAGCCCTTCTGCTGTGCTATCACTTCGGCCCCAAGAAAGATTTTTAAAACAAAACTTTTAATTGAATAACTGTGAGATACACAGTTAAGAAGTTGTTCATGGTTGAATTTCAGTCGTAGTGTCTAACATCCATCCCTTGACTGATGACTTGACTTTTCCCTTGACCATCCCTTGACTTTTCCCACCACCAATGTCCTCAGTTTGCCTTGCACCCCTCCTCTTCCCCCATCCGCTTCCCCATCTGTCTCTACCTCTATGGCAGACACATTTTTTCTCTCTCTATCTCCCTTTTTACTTTTAGTCACTATGGCTTGCAATATTGTTAGAAACAGAATTGTAAGGAGTATCATTCATACCAGTTTATCTCCTTTCAGTGTCCATTTTTGTCCATAGTGATTATTTCCAATTATCATTGTCATAGTGGTCCCTTCTCTGCCCTAACTTCACTTCCCCATTATCTATGGACCAGTTTTCCTGGCCCTTGTGTCTATCGTCTTTGGGTATTATTACCGTACTGTCTTATTTTTATATACTATGAATGAGTGGGATTATTCTATTTCTGACTCATTTTACTCAGCATAATCTTCATAGTCATCCATGTATAGTGAATTTTATTTTTCATAATAGATGTGAGTATTCCATTGTGTAGATGTGCATTAGTTATTTTAGCTACTCATACATTCTTGAGCACTCAAGAAAGATTTTAAAACAGAAAAGTGTCAGAGGCCAGTTGAAGGCTTTTCTGGTGCTGAATAATGGTCCCACAAATCAGTGACACATCTCCCTGACAGTCTTTGGTAGAAATAAAACGCAGTGAAAAATCTTGGTTTTGCCTACTTTAGTTCGATTCTAGAAACTTCTGACAAAAACTGTCCAGGAGTCCTTTGGGAACTCCTAAAGGAACTCTGATCTAAAAAGTCTTCTGCACATGTGACCAGTTCAGGCCTGGCCCAGTACTCTCCTTCAAAATCACAAGTCCAAACATGCTTAAAATCATTTCCTCGTCTGAACCCAGAACTTCAACTATAAAATTTGACTCAAGCATACCATTGGCAATTTAGAACATCTCTCTGGATGATACTGTGTGCATCCAAGTCATCATGTGGAGGCCTCATCTCTGCTTTAGACTGGTTTCCTGCATGGGGAGGGAACAGCAGAAGGGAATGGCAGTGAGCCTGGAAGTTCAAGGAGTGCCTGAAGGAGTTATCCAGAGACACACACTCAGTTCTAAGAGGGAGCGTGGTTGAGGTTCAGACCCAACCCGTATCAGTTGGGGACCAAAAGCTGGCCCTGTCTGGAACAGATCAAGGATGATAATGAGGGGATGGGGGGTTCTGGCCCAGAATGTATGGGTAGGCTGGGAAAGCTGGAGAGAGAAAAGTGCCTGGCTAGGAGGAATAAAGAAAGGGTCTTATAGACTGGGAACCCCTCACTCTACACCCTATTTTTTAGTGTTGCATTTCCAAACTTAACCAGTCAATTAAGTCCTAGCTGGAAGGCCCTTCCCTTGCCTGCAGGGACTGTCTGATGTGGCACCATTTAATCCTCAAGGCACAGCTGTGTCCCCAAACCACTGAGAGCCTCAAATTGAAAGTGCACAAAAGCTCAATTTTCAGCTAATATTTCCCAAGTAATGAATTCCATATTTAATTGAATTGTACCTGCAACAAATCCAAATTGTTCAACCTGAAATGCAAAACAGAATTATGTAACCAAGCCATGAGTCACCAGGGCATTCTGCCCAGGCATAGTACTGTCTGGAAGGGGGTCTAGATTGCACATGGCACCATGCACGGACATACCTTCCCTCAGGAACCCTTTTGCAATGATCAACTAAAAAATGCTACACATTTTCCAATTTTAATGGCTCTCAATCTTTATCCATTAAGCATGCAAATAGCATTCCTATTCTACCCAAAAAAGAATAACAAGCCAGCTTTGATTTTCCAGCTTAAAAAAAAAACAATTATTGCCTGGTGGGAATGTCAACTGGTTTAAGCTTTTTGGAAAACAATATGAGCAATACTCAAAACCTAAGATCTGAACTTCCAATACAACCCAGCAATTCCATTTCTGGGCATACCCTGAGTCCAGAAAACTATTTTAAAATAGATATCTTCACTTCTATATTCATTGCAGCACTGATCACAAATAGCCAAAATCTGGAAACAATCCAATTGTGCAAGAATAGATGACTGGATAAAGAAACTGGTGTATATACACAATGGAATATGACTCAGCTAGACAAAAAGAGAAAATCATGTAATTTTCTGCCACATGAGTGGATCTGGAGAGTATTAGGCTGTGTGAAGTAGGTCAGAAGGAAAGGTACAGAAACAGAATGATCTCTCTCATATGTGGGATATAAAGAAATATAGTAAGATTGGGGCTGGAGCGATACAACAGTGGTAGGGCATTTGCCTTGTATGCAGCTGATCCAGGACTGATGGTGGTTTAAATCCTGGTGTCCCATCTGGTTCCCCAAGCCAGGAGTAACTCCTGAGTGTCACCGAGTGGCCCAAAAACCAAAATAATAATAATTAATAAAGAAACATGGTAAAAAATAACATAATCTGAAGCAATAGAATCTAAGAATTGGTCTACAAAATGAAATTCACCATGGTAATGAGGGAATTAGGAGGAAGGATGGTCGGGGAAGGGATGGAACTCTTAGATAATGGTAAAGGGAAATGGGTAGACACACTGGTGGTGTATGGTATATATACATGAAACCCTATCATTCAGAGTATTGAAAAATTTAAATCATGGTGATTAAAATAAAATAAAATAAAATAAATTTAAAGTAGTAAAATTGCTACCAGGGTTGGAAAGAGAATTCAATAGGTTGAGAATATACTTTGCATGTAGTAGATATTTGTTCAATCCCAAATACCACATGATCTCCCAAGGACTGCCTGGAGGGACTTGCAAGCACAAAATTGGGAGTATTCCCAACACCACTGAATGTGCCCCAAAAACTAAAATAAAAATTAATAAATAAATAGGAAATTCAAATAATCCACAACCTCCTGATTTGTAGTGAGCTAAAATTCCTCTATAATTACTATGCTATGAGCAGATGCTTTTTTCAGATAACTTCTTGAAACCTTGAATGGATTTAAGAGAAAAAGAAAATAACCACTCACATAGGCTAAAAGACAAAGTCATCTGAACGTTGACCATAATTCAACTCCTATAGTGTTAACCTTACTGCACATTTGAAAATTCAACTAAATGGTGAATAATCCAAGTGTGTTTCTAAAATGGAACAGATTCTCCCCCTCTTTCTTGCTGGACAGTCTACAGCAGACTTTAAAAAATGTTTAGAGGGTGGAGAAATATAGCATAGTGGGTAGGACATTTGCCTTGCATGTGACCAAACTAGGTTTGATTTCTGGCATCCTATATGGTCTACCAAACACCACCAGGAATGACTCCTGAGTGCAGAGCTAGAAGTAACCCCGAGCACTGCCATGTGTAGGCCCAAAAATGTTTTATTATAACACTGTGATTTGCCACTTTGTGATTTACCACATTATACCATTGTTTCAGGCATTCAATGTTTCAACACCAATTCCACCATCAGTGTTGACCTTTTCTCCAATAACCCCAGTTTCCCACCCACCATCCCAGCCTGCTCCCCTTGCAGGCACAAACATTTACCTAGTAGTAAATACAAAGGCAAATGGAATTCTCAAAACTTAAGTCAATAAGGGTGAAGTTGTCATAATTGTTTTATTTCTTAACAGTGTTACTAAAGTCATTGTCTAAGGATTTTCTGGGCTGTGGTTGGTGTTACTTTAGCCTTGTTGTGTGCCATATTTTTCACTCTCTACCTCCCGACCCCACAAAAATGCATCTTATGGAATAAATGCTGTTTGGAACTGATGCCTGAGTGCAGGGGAGGAGCGCATCTAAAAACTATGTGTGTCTTACAGACAGGTGTGCTTATAGAGTGAAAAATATGGTAACTTTCCCATCAAATTCATTGTATCCTACTGGACTGACACTATTATGAAATTTTGAGTGCTTGCCGCCGTGCAATCCAGAATCTATAAATCTGGAACAATTTGGTGTCTTTGCAATATGATAAGGTTCTGTCAAACTGGGTCATTTCTTTGGAGTTTTGTTTGTTTGTTTTGTTTTGGGGCTATACCCAGTAGTACTCAGGGATCATGCCTGGCTCTGCACTCAAATACCACTGCTGGCCAGGCTCAGGGGACTATTAGTAGCCATAACCATTCACTGGGGTGTAGGGAATCTAAACTAATTTGTCTGCATGCAAGGCAAATGCCACCACCTCCCCCGCTCCCCAACTATCACTCTGGCTCCTGCGCCTTTTCTGTTAAAGGTAGTTGTTGGGTGTGGCTATGGACAGCTGTGTTTTCCGGCAGAAAGGAGAATTTGCTCACTTCCATTCCAAGAAGGCCCCAGAATTGACAGTGGACTTTCTGCTCATGACTCCCAAGCAGGCATCTGCCCTTCCTTCACAGCTGGGGTGAAGGTTCACTGGAAACTCAAGTTCCTTGCTTATTGTTTTTATCTCCAAATTGCAAGAATGGTTTGGGACAAGGTTCTTGGCTTATCAGTTCTTCCTACAGGCCTGGCTCTCTGGTTTCTTCTTGGGCTCCCACAATAACCACAAAGGAGGACTGGATAGGAGATGAGGCTATTTTTGCCTCTGTTGAGGAGGAACTTACTAACTTCAGCACTTAGGAACTTTGCCCCAGCTCTTAGCTACTGGATGGCCTGTCCTCAGCTGTTAAGCCGCTATGGTGATTGTGGGTTTTCTGTGTCACAGCAGCCATCACTACTTCTTGATTTTCTAAGAAAAGTGGACATCTTGGTATGGCTCGAGACCTTTCCTCGGGGCCGGAGAGATAGCATAGTGGTAGGGCATTTGCCTTGCACACAGCTGATCCAGGACAGACAGTGGTTCAAATCCGGCATCCCATATGGTCCCCCAAGCCTGCCAGGAGTGATTTTTGAGTAGAGAGCCAGGAGTAACACCTGAGCACCACCGAGTGTGACCCCCCCCCAAGAAAAAAAGAATAAAAAGACTGTTCCCCATCACAATAGGACCTGGAGGTCAGGCTAATTTGTGTTGTCCTCCTTCCCACCTTTTCCCCCTTACTAAATATCATACCTGCATTTTCATAAATGAAAGTAATGTTAACTGGAACATCTCATTTCTTTTGAAGATTCATGTGACTCTTCAGCTTCTTGGATTCGCTGTCAGACCACACATTGTCTCTTAGAACTTTTGTGGCCTCAAGACCTTTACAAAATAATCCAATCCAATGATTCTTCACTGTTTCACCCCAAATCCTAGCCTTCTCTCTCTCATTTGGTTTTGCAGACCACTTCCCAAACAGCAACTTCCTAGCCGCAGCTCTAGTCCTCCATAGGCTGAGGGCCCTCTGAAAAGCTTTATATCCAACCTTGAAAGGACACTGAGCCTCCTCAAATCTATCCTCCCTCCCACACACACACTGCAAGTCCATGTTTCTTAAGGGTTTCTTAATGAGCACCAGGCTTCAGGACCAGAGAAACCAAATAAGCACTCGTGGAATAAATATTCCATCTGAGTGGCTGAAATGACTTTTCATGCTTCTGCAGCAGGGCTGGTGAGAAGGGGACAATGACAGATGGCCAGATGGTTGATGAATTTGACTTTGCTGTGGAGTTTAGGATTAGAGGCTGTTCTGGAAGATGCTGGGCTCAAGACCTCTACGGTATGAGCTGGCCTGATTTCGTGTATGTGGACTCTCATTTGATGACTGGCATAGAATCCCAGCATGCAGCACTATTGTTGTGAGGGTCAGAACATCTTCTCTTTTAAGGTTAAATAATAATTTATTGTACACACATAGCATTTTTGTTTGTCCTTTCTCCTGTTGATGGACAGGTTAAGTGTTTTAATCTTTGGGATGTTGCGACTATTGCTGTTAAAAGTAAGTATCTATCTAAGCTCTCCACTTCCATTTTTAGGGGTATATATCCAGAAGAGGAACTTCTTTTTTTTTAAAATAAGATCTTTATTTAAGTACCATGATTACAAACATGATTGTAGTTGGATTTCAGTTATAAAAAGAATACCCCCCCTTCACCAGTGCAACCTTCCCACCACCAATGCCCCCACCCTAATTTTCCCCTATTCCCTGACTGTCTTTGAGATAGGCATTCTATTTCTCTCACTCACTACCATTGTTGTGATAGTTTTTGGTGTAGTTATTTTTCTAACTCCACTCACCACTCTTTGTAGTGAGCTTCATATTGTGAGCTGGTCCTTCTGGCTCTCATCTCTATTGTCTCTGGGCATCATTACAACAATGTCCTTAATTTTTCTTAAAACCTATAGATGAGTGAGACTATTCTGCATCTCTCTCCCTCTGACTTATGTCACTCAGCATAATAGATTCCATGTACATCCATGTATAGGAAACTGTCATGACTTCATCTCTCCTGGCGGCTGCATAATATTCCATTGTGTATATGTACCACAGTTTCTTTAGCCATTCCTCTGTTGAAGGGCATTCTTGGTTGTTTCCAAAGACTGGCTATTGTAAATAGCACTGCAATGAATATAGGTGTGAGGAAGGCTTTTTTTTTTTTTTTTTTTGGTATTTTGGGACATACCCATTTGATGTTCAGGGATTATTCCTGGCTGAGTGCTCAGAAATTGCCCCTGGCTTGGGGGGACCATATGGTACGCCGGGGGATTGAACCGAGGTCCTTCCTTGGCTAGCGCTTGCAAGGCGTCTAGACACCTTACCTCTAGCGCCACCTCTCTGGCCCCATAGGAGGGCATTTTTGTATTGTGTTTTTATGTTCCTGGAACTCCTGGAACTTCTGGGTGATCTGGCAAGTGGGTTTTGTTGTTTGTTTTATTTTGTTTATTTAGAATCACTATATTGGTTTTTATAACAATGACAACACTTTACTGTAGGAGGACACTGAAGGGCACAGCCCTGTTGTTCCATGAATCTTCCTGAAAAGCCAGGGCTTCTTCACCTTCAGTCCTAAGAACAAAGTTTGGCAAAAAACAACACTTCTCTCTTGTTCTGCAAACTGGTTAATATAAACCCCACATTTCTGGTTGCAGTGCATAGTGCTGGCAAGCTTAGCCTAACTTTCTATTGATGACAAACCAGTGAACACATTCTTTAGCAAACTAGCTTCGTTATCAGCACACACTTGTCCTGTCCCATAAATCCGGTGCATTTTAATCAATTCCCAGTACTTCCCCCTCCCTAGAGCCCTTATCTCACTCTTTTCTGCCAAATCCTCTACAATTTATGTGTTTGCTTTTCAGCTCTGCGTTCAGCCCCCTCTGACTTTCCTCTTTCCCACCAGGTCACTGTGGCCTTTGTGTCTCCTGTAAATTTTGTCTTCTATGTCAGGGATTCTTAGTGACTGCTGCTTTCTCATTCGCTGCTGCACTTCTCTCCCTGGCCCCCAGCCCTTCCATCACTGCACTCCTTAGCTCAGGTCATTAGTCAAGCTCATGTCTTTGCAATCTGGAGCTTAGGACTTTTTCTTCTCTGTCATTTTTCTCACATTCTTTTGGCTATATTCCAGGCACAGGTTGCAATTGGATGAGCTTATGCTGGGAGAGACATGCTGAATTCTCCTTTTGTTGTCCCTGCACTCATAGTATGCTCCCAGAGAGGGTTCTAGTGCCCAAATAGAGAAGAGGTGACAAGGAGTGTTTGGATGCATCATCCTAGTTTGGGCTGAGATAGAAAAAAGAAGATAGAGGAAAGAGGGAGCATTGAGGTTGAGAGCATGCTAGAAAAATTGTAGGCTTCTGATTCTGGAGACAAAAACCATCTTTGATACCATAACAAGATTGTATGAGGACATTCCATCTTGGCTACTATCAGTTAGAGCTATAGATGAAACTTTGGCTGTAAAATGATTCAGGGACAAAGCACTCTCAGGATCATTTGCCAGGGGAGGAAGGAGAGGAGTGTTGATAAATCTCCAGTTTTACATGGGATCTGGAATCTCCTGTCACTCATTCTTCAACCATGGTGGTTTTACACAGTTTGTCCTTGAAACTATTTCTCCAGACAATAGGATCGTTACGCAGATAATAAGATGGGGGTGGAGGGCTCCCCTGAGCCAATTACTAGAGACACCAGGATAGTGAAAAGGAACACAGTTTTCTTTCTGGGAGGACTTCTCTGAACATTGCTGGAATGATGTGCTTGGCAAATCTCCAGGTGAGAAATTGAGTGTTCAGTGTTTATTTGACCACGGAATATAGTTTTGTTGTTGTTCTCCAGATTTCTCCTGGGATGAGAATATGGAGAACAGACTTTGAGAGAAAACACTTATCTTATAAATAGCTGCATTTTACTCCTAAGGAATTCTGCATTAAAAAATACATTGATAAGAAGAGTTTACTTCACCATTATGAATTATCAATGCCACAGCCAGTAATGTGTGCATATGCACACATAGACAAATGCGTTGAAGCATGTATACACATGTATGAATATGCATAATGCACACATGTATCTGTGTGTTCATGTGTGTACAAGTGTATGAATGTCAGTGTGTGTTGCTATGGAGAAGTAGGAATCCATTTGCCACAGGTTTTGCATTTAAAAAACTTTCCCTTTATCTCCATACCTTTTTCTCCTTCCCCTTTCACATCCAACAAACAGTCCATTGTGCTTGGTCAGGATCTGGGGGACCATGTTCTTGCAAACAGAACATTCTCACATTCACAGCATTCCCCCTTTGCTGTTGGCAAAGGCAGCACCACCCACAGCTCTTTCCTCTCATTGGTATTTGCCTTATTGCTCTACTGCAGATCCCCAAAAGGGGAGACCCAAAAGGTGGTGATTCTCCGCCATCTTTCTCAGCAGCAACCAGAGAAGGGGGGTGTAGAGCTGGGTGTAGCAATGACACCATGGGGTCCTCTAGGCTGTTGGTCTCTTTCCTGGCTGTCAGTACACACACCACTGTTCAACTCTCAGGTTCTCTACATAGGTCTATGTTCTGTTTGTGTCTTCTCTGGTCACTGTCCCAACAATTGCACTTGGGCGGCTGAGTTTTAGCCTTACCTGCAATGAATTCAGAGGCAAAGCATGGCTTTAAGATGAGAAAGCTGTGAGACATGGAAACTACTCCAGTTTTCCTGTCCTTGACTATCCTTCCATCCCTCTGCCACCCTGCCCCACACCTGCTCTGATACTTAGGGTCTATGAGTGAGGTTGTGCTTTTTCTCTGCTGCTGCTAGAACAGAGCCTCTGAGGACAGGGATCCCCCTTCCTTCCAGAACACAGTGCCTGAAGCACCTGGAAATACTAACTGGGTGAGTCCAGAATCCCCATAGATTTGGAGGAGATTCTCATTGTACCATCCAGGTGTGTGTGTGTGTGTGTGTGTGTGTGTGTGTGTGTGTGTGTGTGTGTGTGCGTGTGTGTGTAACCTACTCTCCATTAAGAAGGGACCCCTCCTAGCTCACCACAGACCCGAGATCCTCTGGATGCCCCTGGCCCAAGGAGGAGTGCTATCTCCATACTTACTCAGGACCTCCTTTCGAGGAAAGTTTAGGGTGAACTGGGGTGTCTGGGAGAGCCTTGAATTGAGAGTCAGATTGGTCATTCTCCTTGGGGTGGAAGAGCAAACTAGTCATTGTCAATCCTGGACTGCAGCTGTGCCCTCTCAACTGACCACAGGGCACCACTTAGCATTGCCCCCAAATGCTGGGGATTCTGCTGGACTGTAGGACCATCTTTTCCAGACTCTGCCCTCCTCTGTGAAACAGCTGGGCTGGAGGAGTATCTCTAACCTTTCTTAAGTTGTCTGAATTGGGCTTGAACTTTCTGTGCTGCCACTCACTTCTAGGCAATGTCTATCTCCTGCTATTAGTCTGTATTTTAGAACAATGTGTCTGATGATCTTTCCCTGATCCCAAGGATCTCCTCTGACTCTGGGATCTCCCCTGAACCTAGAAAGCCTCCCTTGACTCCTGAGGTCCTTCCCTGAACATGGGGATCTTCCCTAACCTTAAAGGTCTTCCTCTGGCCCCAAGAATCCTCCCCTAATTCCAAAGATTCTCTCCTAAACATAAAGATCCTCTCTTGACCCCAAGAATCTTCCCTAAGCATAGGGATCTTACCCTGAATACTTCCTTGAATCCAGGCATTCTTCCTTATCCCCAGGGGTCCTCCCCTGAACCGAGGGATCCCCACCTCACCCCAGGGATTCTTCTGACCGGACCTGAGGGTCTTACCCTGAATCCAGAGATCCTTCCCTGATTGCAAGAATCCCCCCTTAAGACCCAGGGTCCTTCCCTGACCCTACGGTTCACCTCTAACACCAAGGATTCTCCCATAACCCTTAAGATTCTCCCCTGATTCTGGGATGCACCCCTGACCCCTGAAATCCTCTCTGGTTTCATTGTTTATCAACGCTAATACTGGTTGTCATTAACTCCCTTTGCTCATATTCTGGACCCATGTAAACATGTCATTTTGTCATATGCACACACATACATAGAAGCACAATACTCTATAAACACACAAGCTACAAATCTACATACATGTCCATATGCACTCGCATACATACACTCGAACTCCACAGCACACACATACAACCCCCGCCCCACACACTAACACACTCATATGTCCCTGGACTCCAGAGTCGCTCCTCGATTGGCAAGGCTGGAGGGCTGGCATCCGAGCACAGGAAGACTGTTTGACTGTCTCTGTCCCGCGGCGCCATCCAGCTATTTATTTAGTAGCTTGATGCTGTTTGCATCAACAACTTTGCCTGATAGGCTGTTCTTCATGTTTATGATTCTTACTGTGAAAAAAATTGCTTGCCTAACATCTGTTCTGAATTTGTTTTTCCTTTATTTTTATTTATCTATTCCCTATTGAATTAAATTTGCACCAAGGACAGTCCTTCGAATTGGAGACACCGGTGTCCCTCAGGATTCCTATCCACTTCAGTACATCTCTTAATTACTCCCTTTTTTATGGTGGGGAGCTGGAGCTTTCGCCCAGCGCACGCTGTCAGCGTGCTTTGTAGCCTGCCTCAGCCTGTCCCCCTCTGGGGATCATATTTATTAACGGAATAAATTAAACCGATGAGCCTCTTCCAGAGAGAGGAGAGAGGTTCCACGGTGGAGGTGGCTCTCAGATCTGTATCCTCTCTGTGGCCTGGTCCCCCTTCCAGAATTGCTATCGGTGACTCTGGGATGCAGGGCCTGTTCATCCTAGGTCCTGAGTCCAAGCTGCAGTAAGTCTGGGCGCTATCCCCTACCAGAGCCAGAGGCTGGGAAAACTATAGTGCACCTCAGCAGCACCCCCCACCTCACACCCCACACCCCTATACCTTCTGAAATCCTATTGCTAGTTCTCTGCCACATGGGCAGAAGATGACAGAGGGGTTGGCAAGCAGGTGACCTGGGACATCCCTGGTGTGGCCCTGGTTTTCCTTTTCCAGATGGACTTGTGGGGATTCAGAACTGAACTCTCAACTCTTGCCACTTAGAGATGCACCTTGTGTGCTGCTAAGAAATAGTATGTACTACAATCTGGGAACTTGAAGAATAAACTAATTGTACATGGGTTCTGTTTTCTTTTTCTTAATGTTCTTTGGCTAAAAGTTCAAAGCTAAGATATCATCAATGGGATTACTCAGAACTCTGTTTATGTGTGATTGTCCTTCCACTGTAACTTTACCTTGTCCTCTTTCTTTGCATCTTTGTTCTCATAATTAAAAATAAAAAATTAATTTAAAAAAAAGAAATGCACCAAGGGACCCAGTAGTAGCCTGGAAAGTCCCTAAAACAGAGGGGAAGGGTGGAAATGTCCCATGCCTCTCATGACTTTCCATACTCATCTCACAGTTTGTGTCCCTACCTTCCACAGGCCCAGAGATAAGAGGCAATCCCCTATCCCTGTGGGAGAAATGATAAGCTGTGTGATTTCTAGAATGTTCTATACACAGACTCTTGGTCTTCATTCTGTGGCAGCATGGTGCTATCCTTCAGGAGGGCCTTTATGGGTCTGGTGTCTATTTCTGAAGAAATACTGCTTCCTTCCTAAGGAAAATCCCCAGACATGGTGAATGGGCTGGCCTGCAGAGAATGAATGAATGGTGCTGAGTGGGAAGAGAATAAATGAATGGCACTAAGTGGAGAATGACTAAATGGTGCTGAGTGGAAAGAATGAATAAATAAATGGTACTGAGTGTGAACTGAATGAATGGTGCTGAGTGAAGAATGAATGAATGCTGCTGAATTAAGAGTAAATGAGTGGTGCTTAGTGGAGTGATTGGCGAATGAATGAATGAGTGATACTGAGTAGAAAGTGAATGGATGGTCCTGAATGAGTGAGTGAATGAATGAATGAATGAGTGATACTGCGTTGAAAGTGAATAAAAGGCTCTGAATGATAAAGTGAATGAATGTACTACTCCCAGAATGAAGTTGCAAACCACTGGGGTTAACTCACAGGTCAGCTCAGCATTTTTTTGTTGAATGAGTGATACGGAGTAGAAAGTGAATGGATAGTGCTTAGTGAGTAAATTAATGAATTAATGAATGAGTGATACTGAGTTGAAAGTGAATGGATGGCGCTGAGTAAGTGAATACATGAATGAATGCCACTGAATGGAGAATGAATGAGTAACGCTGAGTGAAGAGTGGTGGTTGGTGCCAAGTGGAGAATGAATGAGTGAATGACACTGAGTAGAGAGGGAACAAATGGTGCTGAATGGAGACAGAAAGGATGGCATTGAATGAAGAATAAATAAATGGTGCTGAATGGAAGAGAGCTGGTCGTGGAGCAGGACCTCAGGCCAGGGAGGCTAAGAGGAGCATTGGTGTGGCACTTTGTAAAAGAGGAGAGAGGGGCCCGGGAGATAGCATGGAGGTAAGGCGTTTGCCTTTCATGCAAAAGGTCATCGGTTCGAATCCTGGTGCCCCATATGGTCCCCCGTGCCTGCCAGGAGCAATTTCTGAGCATGGAGCCAGGAGTAACCCCTGAGCACTGCCGGGTGTGACCCAAAAACCAAAAAAAAAAAGAAAAAAAAAAAGAAAAAGAGGAGAGAAAAGGAACCTAACGGTGAATCCATCCAAGAAAGAGCCCCTAAGGACAGGTCAGGACTGCTGGGCACCATGGCATGAAAGTTGCAGCCTTGCACCCTCACCATTTCTCTGCAAGGATTCTAGCCACACGTGCAGCTGCAGCACCCAGGGGGATCCAGTTTGAGTGGCTTGTCCTCAGCTTTGGAGGGTAGTCCCCAGTTTTTACAGGTCAGCACATAAGACAGCTGGAGGACTCACAGGTGCAGAAGGGAAGACTCAAAGATGCAGACAGACGCACACAAAGCCGGGGGCCTCTCCTACAGAGGGAGAGAGTGTGGGGGTCTGCACTTAGAAGCAGGGACCCGGGACAGAACTGGTATGGAACTCAGAACTCAGTCCAGTCTAGCTCTGTCTCTGCCAGGAGCAGAGGATCCCAGCAACTGCTGGGAGGATCAGAACCAGGTCTGGGGAAGTGCTTCTTAGGGTGCTCCACTTGCTTCTTGGGGTGCAGGGCTTCACCTTTCAAGTGGGTCAGGAAACTGTGGCTTATAGAGGCAACCTGGCTCCCTGCTGCTCAAGAAGGGGAGTGGCAAAATAGGGGTGGGGTGCGAGAACAAGTAACTTCCCATAGGCTGTGGCTTGCAGACTGTGCTGAAGCATCCCTGGGTGGGTGCTCCTTGAGACATTTTTGCATATTCCTGGAGAACACAGCGACATCTGTTGGTCCCTGTGAGAACTCCTTCCTATTTAGACTTTTTCCTTTATGGACTGACTGTTCACTCCCCAAATGTCCACTGTATTGGCAAGACCTACATACTTTCAAAGTTGTTTGACCCTAACTGCTTAAAAATGAGAACTTGGCGGTCTCAGGAGCATTGAGTGAAAATAAAAATGATCAGACCTAAAGTCAACGGCAATAGAATCAAGGGAACCAAACTACAAAAAGCTATACACAAAAGGGTCCTGTCACACTAGCAGTCCAGGTCTAAGGGTCAAGGTATGAGATGCATGCTGGGAACAGTGGCAGAGGGAGGTCAACACTGGTGATGGGAACGGCCCTAATTCACTGTCACTATGTAACTGACATACAACTGTGAAAGACTCAATAAAATTTTAAAAAAGAAAAATGAGAACTTGGTGTGGGGGTAAATTTCTGCCTTGGGAAGACTGTGAAAAGGTACAATGTCTTTAACAATACTGGGGATTGGGGGTGTCGAGATCTACAGGGCAAGGAGGGTATAAGAGACTTCTTGACTTGTTGCTTCTAACAGCACAACCCTTTGGGAGTCTGAGGGGAAGCTGGAAAATTTGGCCCATTTCTGGTGGACAAAGAGATCTGGTCTAAAGGCGAGAGTTCATTTGGGAGTTGACATTTCAGCTTGGTCGTTTCTGGCAGGGACAGGCACCCCGTGGGCTAAGAACCACAGTCCTCAATCTAGCTCCTTTTCCTGGATGTAGTAGCAAACCACTGGGGTTAACTCGCAGGTCAGCTCTGAAATTTTTGTTGTTGTTTAATGAAAACCACTAATTAAACCAGTCAGAGAGGAAGGTTATTTTTATCTGCACAATCCTTCACTGATTTGCCTAAATGTTCTCTTCAGCCAGGTGCTGTGATGTTGAATAGGCCAATTGCAAAGTGCATAAATAAATATAAATGAATGACTGGTTAAGAGTTTTTGCATCCAAAGGTAAAAATGTGCCTTTTTGGGTGGGGGGTGGGGTGGGGAGGAGGGTTGAAGGGAAATAGAATCCTGATTCCAGAAGTTTCAAGTACAGAATTGGATGGGTGCTTTGGCCCTTAGCAAGTAGGTGCTTTATATCCTAACCTTTGAAGACAGTCTAAGGGCTAGAGAGACAGTATATTAGATAGTTTACTTGCCTTGCTTGTGGTTAATCCTAATATGATCCCTGGCACCACATATGGTCCCCTAAACTCTGCTAGGAGTGATCCCTGAGTACAGAGCCAAGAGTAAACCCTGAATACCACTGGATGTGACTCAAAAACAAAAAACAAAAACAAAAAAAAAACTTGAGATGAATGGACGAAATCCACACATGTGCATTCCCATGCACAGTCTGGAGTGTTCCAGAGTTAGTGTCTGTATGCTCAGTGCCAAGGTACCTAGGCTTAGTAGCCTGGAGGGGATTCACGGTCCTGAAAAGATATTGTATTTTATCTCTTAGTTTCCCATTCTTCTAAGTAGGGAAACTGAGTCCTCCCACCCCCATCCCATCCATTTTCTCTGAGGAATTCAGAAGTGCATTAGGAAGGTGTTCAGATACAGATTCTGAAGCTGTGAGAACCTATTCTGGGTTCAGGTTAGTGGTTACTACAGAGATTCTGGGAGCAAATCCTACCCTGACTGACTTCACAGATATGAGTACCTTCACAGCCCATCATTCAGAACCAGATTCAAAGACAGAATGGAGTCCTTTCCCTCTTCTTAAAAGGGAGAGGCCTCTTGTGGTACCAATGGTCCACAACGCTGATTCCAGTGTCCTACTTCTTAAATCCAGGGAGCTTCAGGGAGCTGAGAAGTTTCCAGAACACTGCTCCAAGTGTCAGAGCCTAACTAATGGCACCCAAACTGTATTCTTTCACAAGGAGAGGATCTATTTCCAGGCTGAGGGTATGTGTTTGGTGGCAAGCTTTGCACAGTGCTGAGTGGGACTCTCCCCAACAAATCTGACAGTACTTCTAGTTTTCATAATAATCTCAATTACCAAACAACAGAAAAGACTAGCTTTGTTTTGTTGTTGTTTTTTTTTAGAATTTTTTTAAAAAATTTTTTTATTATGAGAACAGAGATGCAAAGAAAGAGGAAAGGGTAAAGTTACAGTGGAAGGACAATCATGCATAAACAGAATTCTCAGTTGTCCCATCGATGATATCTCAGTCTTGAACTTTCAGCAATGAACAAGAAAAACAAAACAGAGCCCATGTACAATTACTTTGTCCCCCAAATCTCCAGATTGTAGTACA